>JAOWBL010004608.1:0-10985 GCA_028564865.1 Zenarchopterus dispar | reverse complement strand
AAATAAATCATTTCTCTGCAAGTGATCATGCAGTTGTTCAGCAACGACTCTTTCAAGGATTTTTGAAATGAAAGGAAGGTTGGAAATCGGCCAAAGAAAACAGAGCGCAGCGAAACACCATGGTGACCATACTCTGCGCCATCTGAGTAATGCCTAAAGTTTCAGGAAACCCAAATTCTTTAAACCATTCATTCACACATTTGAAACTCTAGCAATACACATGCAAATTCTTTAGACCATTCTTTCCCCCGTTATTTTTTTTCTTTTTTCCCATTTTTCTTGAAATGTCTTTTCTTTTCAGATTGGACTATCAGGAGGACTGACTGTTGTTGCAGATCTATTTCTCATTTAAGTCAGACCGTTACCTGCTGGCCTTTCTGCCTTCGTGATTCCTACACCGGCGCAAAAGTGCTAAAATGCCGTGTCTATTCATCCTCTATTTCACAATAAAATTGCTTCCTAGATACAACAGACTTTTCTCTCGACTATATTTTATTTTTCCTAGGGTCATTCAAGTCAACATATTCACCCTATTATTCAGTCCAGCTCTTCCTGACAGCCCAACATGAAAGGAGCTCACCGGATCGTGATATCTGGTCTCTCCTAGGGAGAGATCCAAAGATTCCAGCGGTGTTCCAATGCTGGAGCAGTGGACCCGGTTCCTCCTTTCAGTCAATTGCGGTAGGGTTAAGGGAAATTTAACCTCAGGATGATCAGTCACTGGGGCCAATCTCTACCAAAGTTCCACTCGTGGAATCCTGCCGACAATGCCAAATTGTTCTGGCAATTTTAATAATTTGCGTAGAGAAGTTCTTTACCAAAATCACAATCATGGTAATCTCCAAGTTTAGTACTTTATTTTAGTTGCAACGAGAATCAAGGTTAGCACGCAGGCCAGTCCACTGAATCTGAGGAATGTACAAAACTCATAAGCTTTTATATCCAACAAAAAGGGGAAAGGTGGGAGAAAATGAGATGAAAGGAATACTCAATACAAGGGTTTATTACCTGAAAGGATGGAGGTAGGAGGAAATGGATCAGATAAAGACATCGTAAATAGTTTTGTCATAAACTAATCTATCTCTTTATTTACTAAGGACAGCAGATGTTTACAGGTTAAAAGTTCACAGGTTATAGTTCTGTTCCCCCCAACATTAGCCATGCAAGACCTGTGTTTTTTCACACTCTTCCCTCTCATTGTGTGATCACAGGAATTTTCCATTGCAAACGCATCGGGGATCTCCAGACCTGCTGCCTGCGTGCCAGGCTCAAGCCTGTGCCATTCCTGTGCTGGTAACTGGTGGAGGAGCCGGTGTGGAATGGAACAGGGAGCTCTGGGACTGTGGTATGTGTTCCAGGCTCGAACCTTCACCCTTGCTGTGCTGCTGACTGGTGGAGGAGTTGGATTGGAATGCAAGGAGGAGCATCACACCTGGTGCCTGCATGCCAGTCTCGAGCCTGTGCCGTTCCTGTGCCCGTCATCAGGGGAGGAGCCGGTTTGCAATGCATTGGGGATCTCCAGGCCTACTGCCTGTGTGCCAGGCTCAAGCCATTGCCCTTCCTGTGCTGGTAACAGCTGCAGGAGCCAGCTTGTAACAGAACAGGAAGCTCCATACCTGGTGCCAGTGTGCCAGGCTTGAGCCTGCGCTGTTCCTGTGCTTGCTACTGGTGGTGGAGCCAGTTGGCAATGCATCGGTGATCTCCAGGCCTGCTGCCTGCATGTCAGGTTTGAGCCTGCACCCTTCCTCTGCTGGTAACAGGTGAAGGAGCTGGCATGGAATGGAACAGGGAGCTCCAGTATTGTGATATGTGTGCCAGGCTTGAGCCTTCGTCATTCCTTTGCTCTTCAACGGTGGAGGAGCTGCTGTGGAACAGTGATCATACATGTACATACAGCCTCTCTATTACAACCGGTATGCTTATGTGTCTCTGTTTCTGAGGTGGTTCTGGATGAACCCCATCCTGTCTTCACCCCCGAGGTGGTCCTGGATGCACCCCATCCTTTTTCACCACTGAGGGGCTTTCCCAGGACTCTGCCCCGGCTCCTGGCCCAGCCAAAACTGAGGAACGGACAATCATGCGGTACTTGCGTGTGTTGTACTTATTATTGTCTTGAACAACTAGGTGTTTGAGTGCAAAGTAGTCAGTCCTTCCCATTCTCCTATCAATATATTTCCTCTTCTTTTCCCTTCACAGACAGCCACTCAAGAGCTGCAAGCAGAAACCTCTGCAGCCAATCCTGAACCAGGGCCCCTCCATTCTCTCCTGGGCTGGAGCCCACAGACACCAATTCTGAGACAGAGTGCCCTGCAGCTGATACTGACCCAGGAGCCTCCTGAGCTGAACTCCCAGACCCAGCAGTCCCTCAGGCTGGAAGCCCAGAGACAGAAGTCTCTCAAGCTGGAGCCCAGACCTTGCAGGCCCCAATCTGAACTCCCAGACCTGTTGAAGATTACTTTATTGTGTTTTAATGAGTCAGATGGAAATGTTGGTTCATTGTTTAATAATTTTATTGTTCATGTTTTGGGAGACTAAATAAAAACACAATGCGTTTTTCTATTTGAAAATATGGAAAGAGAAATTAAGTCTCCATTTTTCAAAAGCATAGTGAACAGGAAGACATGAAGGATAGTTCCACAATCTCCTCATCAACTCCTTTCTGGGGGGGAATGTCTTTTATCTGTACAATGTACAATTTCCTTGTTTTTGTCAGGACAGCGCCACCCACATGGGGCTGGAATATGTGATATAGCTAAGTGAGAGGTTCACAGTGGTGGCTGTATCATGTGAATGGCTTCCTTGGTTCCTCAGATACATCCCTTGATATGCTGAAAAGTCTGGCCTTTTGCAGGCCTCTAGCTTCTCACAAGAAGAAACTACACCTTTGGTTCCAAGATGTGCAGACTCAGGTCAATGAGACCTTTCCGTGGATACCTAGCTTGAAGCTCTTGGACCACGTATCAGCAATGAGGCAAATGTACTTTGTCTGAGAGCAAATAACCCACATGCATGGATGGCCTCTGAGACTGTTTGGTTAGACTGCACATTGAGAACAAAACAATAAACTAGTGTGCTACTTTTTTTCATATGTGATACAGGCTGATATGACCTTGCAGGACTTTGAGTTAAGTGCCATATACTCTCGAAGTGCATTTTAAGAAAGCACCCAGTCTTCTGGAATCCTTAACTAGGTTTCAATAAAATGCTTTCATTGAGGATATTTGGTCCAGGTGCCTTAGTTGCGAAAACTGTTTTTTGACTGACACCTCCGCAGCTATTTCGTCGGGATTCGGCTGAAGGAGCTGGGAGCGAAGCTAATTTTGATTGACATGGGGTGGGCGTGTTTCTGTCAGCTTGCTGAGCAACATGGCGGCGCACCGTCGGGCTTCAAAAACTTGTCCTCAGGAACAAATGGGTCACGTGATCGAATTCGTCATTTATTGTTTTATACAGTCTGTGGTCAACAACAAAACCAGTTGAGAAAACATTAAAGTAGCTCATTAAGGAAGCTTCACCGAAATGTGATCCGGAATCTGGAAAACGAAAGACGAAAACGACCAGGTTGTGACATCAAGACCAAATAACCAATCAGAATTAGGTGGATCGGTCAGCTGATCCATTGCTCTAGTCAGGCATTAGCAGCTGATGCGGTTAAATCGTTAGCCGGACGAGGAACTTCCTGCTTTAAGGGTGAATTACTTGGTCAGATTTGTGGCCGTTAATCGCAGACGGGGTTCCCCTGCCGCTGAAACGGGACCGAACACGGTCGGATCGACAAAAAGTTCGGCGAAGCTCGGTCATGTCCTCAGCTGGAGGCTCCTCTCCGGGCCAGAACCCGGGCCTCGGCTCCGCCGTGTCTATGTTCCGTTGGCTGGAGGTTCTGGAAAAGGAGTTCGACAAGGCCTTCGTGGACGTGGACCTGCTGTTGGGAGAGATAGACCCGGATCAGGTCGACATCACATACGAAGGCCGCCAGAAGATGACCAGCCTGAGCTCCTGCTTCGCCCAGCTGTGCCACAAAACTCAGACGGTGTTCCAGTTAAACCACAAACTGGAGGTGAGTCCTGAAAGTGCTAACTAGCCAGGTTCTGAAATCACGTCTGACTTCAACCTGAGAGCAGGGAAGTAAGAAGGTGGCAGCATCACGGTCGTGTTCACGATGACATATCAGAGTAGACCACTGGGGAAAAGAAAAATCTGAGGTTCAACTTAAACTCTGCTGAAACTGGTAAACTAATCATCTCATGTAAAGTCGTAAGTCTGAAACTGGTAAACATTAACTCTTTAATTGGTAAACTAAAACCATTGTTGACTGATCAACTGAAATCTGGATGTGTAATTTAAATATTCAGTGACATCTTTTACATGGCAAAGAGACAGGTGGGGATGTAGATGCTTTAACTCATGAAATCCTGCCGGTGGAAAATTGATGAAGAATAAAAACAAGCGCCTCGAGGCGACTTTTTTGTTTTTGTCATCATGCTTTGCTGAAAAAAACCCCACTTTTTATTCAAATTGTGCTTTTCCTTAACAAAACAAAGGTCTTCCATTGCAAAGAGCTAATATTCTTTTTCTTTTTTGCCTGTTGTGTAAAAGATCTGTGGAGCATTTCCACTTTTATGAATGTTCTTCAGCAACAGCAGGTTCTTGGTCAGGCTTATCACCATCCTGAGCTGCGAACCAGTCTCGCACCTGCTGGTAACTCATTCTTGATTTCTTGCATAGAGAGTCCAGATCTTTATATTTATATAGATATTTATATAGCGCCATATGTATATAGCGCAATATACAGATATTCATATAGCGCCAGAATTGGCGCTATATAAATAAAATTGAATTGAATTGAAAAAAAAATGGTTCAGGCAGGTACCTGGAACGTAACAGGATTATAGTTGTGACTCACTTTAATGGCAGAAGATCCAAATTTCAGACTGCTGTCAGTTTTCATACGGTTGTCAGGTTGATTTCAGAAATCTTCATGTTTATTCTGAATTTGACCTATCCCTCCACCCCCATCCAGGCCCAGCTGGTGGACCTGCGCTCTGAGCTGAGCGAGGCCAAAGCTGAGAAGACGGTAGTGGAAAAGGAAGTCCATGACCTCCTGCTGCAGCTCCATGCTCTCCAGCTGCAGCTTCATACAAAGCAAGGCCAGACTGAGGACTCAGACAGCATCAAAGACAGGCTGGTAGGTGGGAATGACAAAAACCCTCCATAATGGACCCAAAACCTGCACCAGAAGGCCCCTCTGGCCATGGACACATCTAGCAGACACACGCCTGTGTCAGGATTGGAATGGGTCATATGACTGAGATTAGACTATTAGATTGTAGCTTGCTTCAGCACTGCAATTATAACTGTCCAGAAAATTCTTCATTTCAAAGTATTTGGTTTTACTCACAACTGGTTGTCTAAAGTTGTTGGCTGCAGGTTGATTGAAAAACTTAGTTTTATGTGTGGCTCATGGAAAATATGTTGTCTAAAACCAATCCAGAAGTGTGTAGAGCCAACTTAAAGAACCACACCAGTATCACTGAAATGTCTCGTGACTGGTATTTGTTGGACCCTAACTTGATGTCTTAGGGTCTGATGAGAGCAGACAAGCGTCAAACTGGTAGACTGAGGGTTACTCTGGATTTTTTGGGCTCCTCGCCATAAATGTAGTGCTGCAGAACATTGCAGATATTTTAATTCATTCTTTATTTCATCTTTTGTCTACTGGAGGTTGTTGTTGGAGCAGTTTGATCCATCCAGGAAGTATCCGAATAAGTGAACACATTCAGTTTAGCTGTTTAGCTGGACAAACACCAACAATGAACACATGTCCTTACAAAAATCTAGAAGCAAAACAGTAGATTAACAAACATCTATGTAACGCAGCTGAAGCCTCCACTGATGTTGCCCAGTTTTTCCTGTCTCCTGGAATCATCTCTGTGGTGGTTCTGCTAACCCTTCATGGTCCTGCTTGGAGGTTTGTAATTGCAATAACGGGTCCCAATGCTTCTTCACTGATCTGCCTTCCTTCTTCAAGACCTTCTAGAAGCTGTGCTGCATGTGAACCTGTCTCCTGTGTTCTCTAATGAACTGATGTGGTCTCCTGTCTGAACATCACTAATCCAGACTCCTTTCTCTTCTTCCTGTTTCTTTTCTCCTAAAGCCTGTTCCAACTCTGGAGGAGATGGTAAGTTTTATTTTAGTTTTTTATCATGAGGTACGATCTGCAGAAAATTGATTTTTATTTAAGTGACTTTGTTTCCTCAGGGCAGATAGCGGTGCATTGATCCAATATTATTGTTGACTGGATCAGGTATCAGTTATTGGTGTTATTGGTGTCGGATCCATGAAGACCATTTATTCACTTCACTTTCAGTTCTTGACATATTAAATGCCAAAAGCAAAAAAGGTGTTTTTTTTGTTTGTTTGTTTTTGTTGTTTTTTTTTTCAAAAATTTTTTCTAACACTGTTAATGCTTTCTATGGACTGTTCACAATATGCAGATATCTTTTAAAACGCTCGTTATAAATTGAAAAAATAAATGAGAAAAATAAGACATTTGTCATAATGTCTATTAGTTCAGCAGCACGTGAAGAATGCCAACTCAAACAGGAATTGCTCCCAATTCACAAATGAATAAATAATAATAAATGCATTGTATAATCTGTTTTTGAAAAGTAATTGGAGACCCTATAACAGTGCAATGTTTGTTGGCCAACAGACTTTAAATAACTTACAAAAGTTATTGCTTTCTGCCCACCGCCAGAATATCTGCAAACGTCTCCTTGGAGAAACTTGGATAATGAAAGTTGATGCAATATCAATTACTAAAATATTGTTGACTCAAACTAAATTAAATAAATAATTGCACTATAAATTTTAATTCTATCCTTCAATTCTTTAAATGTGTCTTTAAAAGAACATTTTAATATCACCATTAATATCAATGCAGCAAAATATGAATCATAATGTAAAAATTTAGTTTAATTCAGTTAATTTCTGTTGAGTTGATCAGTCTTGATAAAGACGTTTCTGGAGTCATCTGCAGCAGAGACTTTAGTCCATGTTTTCATTCTCTCCAACTTCATATTAAACTATTTCCTCTCCATGTCTAGGATGTTTCGTTAGAAAGTGCATCCTTACCTCCATCAGTCACCAGTTTCTGGGCTTAGAGGGCTACATGATAGCAACGAGCGAGGTCCAAGACAAATTAAATACTTTTTTTTTCTCTGCCTAGCTTTGGCTAATTTCACCTCTGTCAAAAGGATCTTTACGTCACCTTTTTTTTTTTTTTTTAAAAGATGCTTCATGTTTACAGGTGGTACTGTACTTTCATGCTTCCTTACATGGAGGTTACTGGCCAGGATCTATGCTAATTAATGAGCAGTGGGAGTACACTGCAAACATGTGATCAATAGCTTTCACGAATGTACAAATGTTCTTATTTTTAGTGTGAAATACATATATATTTCTATTTAAATGATTATGGATGCTAGCCTACAAAAGTCTGGCCTCATAGACATCTTAGCCAGAAAGACTGCTGATATTTTAGGGCTTGAGTTAGCCCCCTTTATTAAATCTACAGTTAGGGTTAGGGTGTACAAGATGTGTTTCTTTGTGGTTCACTGGAGTATTCAAAGAGAAATAAACAGTATATTAGTATTACACACCACACAATGAACACAAGTATCAGTGGCCAGAGTCAAAACAATACCTTGAAATGGCCACAAGAGGGTACCCGGACCACGTAATTATAACAGTTCTGCAAGGAACAGCTAGTGTCTTTTAAGTAAACGTCAGTATACAATGAAGCTGTCAGTAGTATTCAGTACAAAATTCCAACAGTAGTATATGTTGACAACACATATTAGATCATAAATGAATATATTCAACCAGTATGTCGGAATTATCAAGCATAAACAGTTCGGTATTCTCAAACGACATACAAATACAGTCAGGCCTTCTGGGTCCATACCATGGGTGACATGGACGCTGCAAACAACAAACAAGTATGGTGAACTCGCTTGATATACACACAACAGACACAGGCTTCTGTAACATCCTTGAGGTGTGTAATGCTGTCTTAATAGCATCACTGCCCTCACCTGCTACTCCATTAGCAGGATATCAGAGCAGTTTTTTTACATCCTCAGTTCCTTCGGGGCCACTCCAGTCCAGCACCTTTTGGCTCTTCCAGACTGTGGCTTAGCAGGGAGGTTTGCACAATTAAATCTGAGTTTTATGCAGTATTTATAAATCAGGAGTAGTTTTTTATTAAGAGGGTGATTTATATTCAGATCTATTCCCATGTTTACATGCAGGGTGTCCAGGTCCAGACCATCATCCCTCTACCACCGTGCTTGACAGTGGGTATGAGGTGTTTCTGCTGAATTACTGTGTTTAGTTTTCTCCTCATATGGTTCTGGACCATTGAATGAACTGTTAAAATTCATCACCATAATTTTGGTTAAGTTATATTGTACATGCGTCTGAATACATTTCTTTAAAGGCTGAATAATAATCAGAAGGGGGTGTAATTTCTTCTTCTGTTGCTGGTTTTTTCTGTCAGAACTGTTGATATGTTTGTATGTTTACATTTGCTGCAGGAACAGGAGTTGGAAGCCAGTAAGAAAGAGAAATTTTCTGAGGCAAGGCTGGAGGCAGACCTGCGACTGTTCAAGAAAGAAAACGAGGCCCTCCGCAGGCACATGGCGGTACTCCAGGCTGAGGTGTACGGTGCTCGGCTGGCTGCTAAGTATCTGGACAAGGAGCTGGCTGGCAGGTGAGGTGCTCCCAGAAACCTTCTGCTGTTTAATATAGAGCTGAAGAATGGCATGTCCGATGGTGGTGTTTGGAATTGGTGTGAGAAAGAGATAAGATTATTGATCCTTTTTCAGTGTGTAAAAATCAGATCAAGACACAAGACCCTGAAAGGCTCCATGAAGTCATCCTCCTCATTCTCAGTGGACTCAACTCAGGAGTCCAGGGCCAGGCCTCCTGACCATAAGTTGTAAAGAACTGGGCAAACCCCCTAGTGATGTCATCCACAGGTTTCTGAAGGGAGCTTTTGAAACCTCTTTTTTTTGTCTCCTTGCACGGCACTATGGTGGTGAGAACTGACTCTGCCCGATTAATACAAAAATGGGTAAATGAGCGGAACAAGCAGGTCTGGAAGCTGACTGGAAACATGCTCCTTCTTAGCACAGTTACTACGAGAGTTATTTTAGTTTAACTAACATAGCTTTTGCTGACCTGGGATGCTAACTAGTCTTACGTAACTTTATTCTGATCAAATCTGTCTAAATGTCCTCATTTATGATGTTACTACTGAAACATCATCTGGTTCTCCAATCGAGCATCATTGGGACCCTCAACAAGCTAATGTTTGGCAGACGGACCACAGCCTTGGGGTCTTAAGGGATTTTCAGAGCCAATTTTCAGAAGTTGGTCCAAGGAGAGCAGGTCAACCTGGAGGCCACCCTCCAATGAAAAATCAATGGTCCCGGCTGCTCCTGAGCTTTTAGGAGCATGTAGAAATAAAACAAATGTCATGGTTTGAGTGGATGCTCAGGTGTCCTGTTAGCGCCATGATGGTCTCTGCTCACCTGGAAACAGTGAGGTGTTGGCAGGCATGATGTCTGGAGATGAGTGTGTTTCAAAACTGAGGTTCAGCCTCATCAAGGTTCTGGAGGGGGTGTGCAACAAGGAGATCTATCCAGAGACTCACTTTACTGATTATTTCTGAATCAGGTTATGAAGTTTCTCCAGGAGGGGAAGGACTCTGAGCAGTCTGATGGTTTGACTCTATTACTGATTTTAAATCAAGGGAAAGGCATTAGGTTGTTTCTCATCTAATAGTTTGGTAGACTGATTGATTGGGGACCTGATTCGGTTGGGTACTCAGTTCAGTTGGGGAATCGGTTTGAATTTGTGAAACAATCAAACCTTTTGAATAACATATTTCTCTCCTCATCTGTGGTGGGGCTTCATTGAGAATTACTAAAGGAGACGACAAGATGGACGATGAAGAAGAAATCTCACTCATCTGTTGGTTAATGCAGCACTACTTCCCTGCTAGGTAGTTTGTAAACGTCATTGTTCCTGTGAGTTTTTACCAGCAGTTGTGATATATTTTTATCTGACCATATTTCTATCAGAGCTTTTACCTTGTTCTCACTCCACATCTGACTGAAACATTTCATCTGGAAATCACACTTGACAGGTTTGCTTAGGTTGTGGTTAGCAACAATGCCCTGTGTTGTTGTTCACTTCTTGCATATGGTTGACATTAAGCAAACTAACACCTATGTTTTTAGGTAGACCAGTCTTCACTTCTTTGACCTGAGTCAGAGTTTGCTTGCACATTCTGACCTCCCCAAAACGTACCAGACTTTCAAAGTAAACAAATCCTGGTCTGTTTATCCACCTTCTTCTGCTTATCCGTGGTTGGGTCGAGGGGGCAGTAGCCTAAGCAGGGAGGCCCAGACTTCCTTCTCCCCAGCCACTTCGTCCAGCTCATCTGGGGGGATCCCGAGGTGTTCCCAGGCCAGCCGAGAGACATACCATATATACTTGCTCATAAGTTGAGATTTTTTCCCCAGAAAATCAGTTCCAAAAAGTGCATTCGACTTATGAGCTGGTCAGTCTAAGACATTAATTTTTTCCGGTGTTTAAAGTCGGCCGAAGTATGTTAATACATCGACAATTTAACTCCTCTAACAAACAACTTTGATAATCAATAAACTAAAAAAAAATATTTTTGTTTTCTTTTGTATTTTTAAAGCAATTATCCGACAATCTACGCACTAATTATCCGATACTAAAGGAATAGCATTAGTTACGTTTATTAGCAGAACCAGAAAAACACATTTGTGCACTCAGATATTTAAAACTGGACAAACAATAACACACACAAATTGGTGTACCGAGACACAGTATTGATCAATTGACACACTTATGACAGCAGACGACCGGAACCGTGTTTATTCGTCAAC
>JAOWBL010004607.1:0-10986 GCA_028564865.1 Zenarchopterus dispar | reverse complement strand
TATATATATATATATATATATATATATACACACACACACACACACACACACACACACACACATACATACATACATACACACACACGTATATAAAGCCAAAATGCAGAAGTAGTGTGAGAGAAAACCTCATGCAGTTTTTCAAAAGCGCATAAAGTGGACAGTGCATTCAACCTAGCATACAGTATGTACTGCTTACTTGTCTGGTAGTTGTTAAATACACAGTATGTCACTGCAAAAGCCATTATGTTACTGCACAACCATGCGCATTATGGGATATAGTATGTGAGGTATGCTGGTCAGATGCACACTGGAAAGTTTTCCAGAAGTTGCAGAGCATTTGGATATTTCTCCCAGACAGTAGCATGTGTCATTTTAACATTTTTTATTCTGCATTCATCGGCATTGATCTTAGAGAACCAACTGAGAGAAGTTTGAAGAGGCAATTTAACTAGCACACATTGCTAAGTAGTCTGGACTCGGACTACATGATAGTTCATGCTTGAAAGCCTTTGTTGTATATTTCAAAAAACGGATTTTTGCATCATTTAAGGATTGCGAAGTGTGCAGTGTCTCACCTCCAGTTCACTGTGTAGTGACCCCTCAGAGTTTTTCGTCTTAAGACAGCTCCGCAAATCGAGACTGCTGGGAGGTGGCAGGGTGCTTTGACCTCTGTTTGACCAGCCCAAGAGACAGTTCTGCACCAGGACAATGAGATCCATGCATTTAATAAACATCTATGTTGATAAATAAGAGCCAACATGAGAAACTATCCTCAATGCGACTATAATTTTCTTACAAGAAACATTTTTTTTCCTTGAGTTTCAGCAGTCAGTAACAAAACACAGAAGAAAGCACCTAAGAAATCAGGACATTCAGAAGTCCAAGTACTGTTTTTCAGTTTTGTATAAGCACAGTCAGATTCCTCTAGTGTCATTCATTGTCATTATAAACTATCTACTACTTCATCTTCATCTGTCTCCTACTACCTACTTTGTTGTTGTACATGCTTTTTGTTTTGGGAGGTTGGGCTTAGCTGATGTGGTGAAAAGATTTGGTAAACCCTGGAGAAAGCAAGCGCCACACTGAGACAGACATTTTACACCGGGTACTCACATTCCCACTTATTGGTAATTTTGAATCCCTAGTCAAACTGTCTTTTGGTTGTATGAAGAAACTGAGGGACTGTTACAACACTGAGGAAGCCAAAGGGAGAGGATGCAAAGTCCACACAGAAAAGTAACAGCTGATCACACTGATCACACATCCACATGCATGACTATTTTGTCATTTGTAACTCACCGATGTTAATGCCAGACTGTCAGAAGGGTCAAAGCTGCGTCGTCGATGAGCTTTGTACTCGTAAGATGGCAAGAGAGTGGTGCGAGGAATGCTGACCCTTAAAAAGACAAATAAAGCACCAAAGAGGAGAAGTACATTTGAGGAAATATGTTAGGAGGTGATACAAATATAGCTAGGACATTTTGACATCATGTTTATACAGGACATTGTATTAATATGGATGGCATATAAATACTGACATATTAATGGACTTTAAAGGAACATGTTTAAAAAAAAACCTAGGGGTATATTTAGGCATTAAAGAGTGTAAGATCTCTTTAGAAACCAAAATGAACCAAAAGGGGATTTGAAACAAATTGGCAATAATTTTTAGCACTTGGGCAATCAACCTACCTAAAAACAACATGTCTGTTTGAAGGGTCTGGCAGGAGGTGACTAAGTAAATTTAACTTGGTAAGTTTAAAGAAAAGTTAAAAAGAAGACAGTTTGTTCTGGTTTATACTCCCACGACCTTGTTATTAGTCTGTACAGCTTAAAAACTGAATGTCACACAAACTACTGTCAACAGACACAAAAGAGGACAGTTCCAAGCCTCTACTCTGGATTTTTATCACAATATATAAAATATGTTGAAAAACAAATACATTTTTTGACAATATAGGCCTGAAATATGTAAAGAAAGTTTAAAAAAAATGTTATTTCTTCAAATCAAATTATTTTTCAGTGGGCCAATCGATTATTTTTGTCGCTTCTAAGTGGCTTAAAATTGCTGTTAAAGTGAGCATCATCTGTACCTAACTAGAGCCGGTTCAGCAGCAGTGTGAGGGTGAGAGGTCTTGTGCCTTCTGCATACCGGGCAGCACTCCTGAGAGTGAAGAGGGACTGGAAACAGCCGGCTGTTAATCCTATAAGCAAAAGTACCTGGAAAACAGGTAGGTAAAAAAGTTAATTCCACTGTGTGAAAAAAATGAGTGTGGCTACATCAAATAAATTGTGTTCCTTACAGTGATGAGTTTCCATGTTATCTGTGGGGTCATCCTTGTCTATTAGTGGTGGACATGAACAGCTCTCCTCAGAAAATCTAAAGGAACAGTCAAAAAATGTTGTGTAATGAAACTATCATCAGCCACAGGTTTATTGTAGACTATATCATTACTCAGCTCAATAAGGTGAGAGCACTCACTCTGTCTGTGAATCATGGACACACTCGCCTTCATAAATTGACCGAAACACACACAGATCATTGAAGAACGCATCAGAACGCTCTAACACAGAGTCGTCTGAATCCAGAACTCCTGAAAGAGTTGAAACAAATATGAGCTGCCAAACCTTTGTTTGAGGATTATGTTTAACAGACAAGCCGATGAAGTTTACCTGCTATCCAGTCATATCCGAGTAAAGGTTTTAAATTATGTCTCTCTAAGGCAGGTATGTCTTCACCCTCGTGCGTATGAAGTGCAACTCGACTCAGAACGTCTCTCTACAATTTCAAGCATAAAGTGAAACATATTAGAAGTGAGCATGTTCAAGTTCAGTCACTTTCAGATACTGTCCACCTTTTCGGAGAATACATCATTTTAACTACATACATATACAGTTAAAGGATACATGCCTTTTTTAAAAATTTGACACAATTTTTGAATACGTTTGGTCAGGATACGATAGAAATACAGTACAAAAGAACCTTTTTCAACCACGTTCTGTTCATAGCAGCTAATTTTAGGGGACGTTCATCCTCTTCTTCTGTGCCTCTTTGTTACAGTTTTGTGCTA
The DNA here is from genome assembly GCA_028564865.1 of Zenarchopterus dispar. Lineage (NCBI taxonomy): Eukaryota > Metazoa > Chordata > Actinopteri > Beloniformes > Zenarchopteridae > Zenarchopterus > Zenarchopterus dispar. The sequence continues at coordinate 7,915 of JAOWBL010004607.1, read as the reverse complement.
TCCATATTCAAGATATGATTAATGCAATTTAGTTTAGAGAAGATGAAGATGAGGAAGCTGGGTAATTCTGCTCTGATCTGTGATGTCACAGTATCCTCCAGCCCTAAACCAAGTGATTGGGTTGTCCTATGTTTAAACTTCTGAGTTAGTAGTTATTTCGGACACCAAAATATATTAGAGGAATGCACCAATATGATATTAATATTGGAAATCAGGTTTGATATTGTTAATAAAGCGTCTTTGCTGGTTTGAATTATGAGAGAAACTATTAGATATAATCATAAATATTGTGATAAAGGCTGCAATTTTCTGCTTCAGAAGAATTGCATAACGTTAAAAATGGTCAGAAATTTTGGTTAACACGCTTCTCCTCCGGTGACACTTCTTGCTGAAATGGGTGAACTTACATCCAACACAAAGAGGAACTTTGTGTTTCCTGTTGCATTATTTTAAAAATTTTACTTTTTGTGACGTGTAACTAAGACTCGGCTCATGTGCCTTTACTTACCTGGTCTTTGTCATCACTAGTAACTGAGCAAGACTCAGCACTCGACGGGCTCGTCTCCTTTGGTCTCTTTTGAATTTGGGGATGTCTGTAGCCGTCTTCTAGGGGGTCTGACAGTGTTGAATGTTCAGTACTTCCTCTACTGGAATAAGGGCTTCTAGATGGCGAGGAGTTTTGGTCACTGTGGTGGGTACTATGCTCTTCACAAAGATCTGATAAGAAAAGAGAAATCTGATTTAGTCCTCTTAATTATATCTAATCTTATTTTATTTTGACCCCATTTAAAGAATTTATTTACCAGCAAATCTCACGCTAGGTTTTCGAGGCGCTGCTCGGACAGGACCTCTATGGTTGGGAGTCGCCTTGGGCCTCCTCCTCTCCTCTTCCTCTTCTTTTCTCTCCTTCTTGTGGTTCTCACTGGAAAGGCTCATTGGCTGAAATCTTTCTCTCACCTGCCTCAGCTGCTTCAATAAATGTTTGTTATGCTTTCGTAAAAGTTCCTGTCTATCCATGAGTTTTTAAAATAGCTGCCAAGCACATTTATCAGGCTTGTTTTTCCCCAACTAAGGCTGAAAACAGCCGAGCATCTTTCATGTTCTTCACTTCTTTAAACAAAACGTCACCATAGTAACGCGTTGACAACAGTGGCTTGATTGGCTGTGAACCTTCTACCCACAATGCCTTGCAACAGCAAGACGCTTTTCTTAAAGGAACAGACGCACCTCTGTGACTGGGTTACTACGAGGTGTCCGACAGCAGACGGCGCTATGTGCTTTCTGAAATACTTTTATACACAGAACAATAATTACTGTACCGTGATTGAGCGTAGATCCTTAAAGTAACTGGATATTTAAGATAATGAGCAATAAGAAGTGTTCTCTCATTAAGACAATAAAGTTAACATATTTTGTTCCTCTGTGTCAGACCTTAAATATTGTCCAATAAGACCCAATCCAAGTCAGTTGCACATAATGACATGATTCTTTATTTTGGAAAATAATGGACTATTGTTTATTTTGAGTCAGTCCCCACATTCTGCTACAAGGGGTCCAAAATGAACAACACTAATCTTAGCCAGGAAAAAAGAGTAAACATTTAACATTAAGACATCACTTTGAAGAGAAACTTGTATATGAAGTACAACAGTGTATGGAGTCTAATATTAACAGATCCATTAAAAGTTGAGTTGGTAGTTATTTTGGACACCAAAATATATTAGAGGAATACACCAATATGATATTAATATTGGATATCAGGGTTGATATTGTTAATAAAGCTGGAAAGGGTATCAGAGAAGGGGGAAAACATCCATGAGGCCAAACTATTCAAATCCATTTTGTGTTTGAGTCATTTGCTACATGAGCGTCTTTGCGGCTTTGAATTATATAATTTAGATGATTGCTTTCTTATGCCAGTACTGTTTCTGTCAAGACAATGTTAAATGGTGGAGAGTCCTAGAACAGACTAAATTAATTCATCTTTATACTGTTGTTTAAATTCGTAACCATGAAAAATTGCTACTGGGGCATGTGCAAACAAATCTGTTTTAAAACTAGTTAATAAAATATGGTTTGTCTGTGGCAAATAGTTTAATTAAGCTCCTCATAAGCAATGTTTCAAAGGGAAAACCAAACCCATGCGCCTTTCAAAATACGCTCTGTGTATTATGCAAATGTTTATTTAGATCCAGCTGACACTCAAAGCTACAAAAACAAGATAAAAACGAATGCAGTGTTGAAGATATAACAAACCTTCAAAGCCTAGCTGATTTTAAACAGTCACTAGAAGAGTCACTCCCTTGAAAACCATATTAGGGATAAGTTAGGCCAGACAGTTTGAAGGAAACTCCTACATAGACTGTAGCAAGACATATCAAAATAAAACAATACAATCTGGGGTTTACATGAAGATCTGGGATTTTTAATCAACATAGTTAACATCAACAAATGTTCTGTCAAACTCAAGCTCAGTCTTTTCATGACCAACTTCGGTTAAAATTCTGGGAGGCTTATAATAAAATTCTTACTTGATCAGGTTTACTGCATGGAAACGCTGGCTCTATTTCAGCTCTGTATCCCATCAGGGGACAAATACAGAGGTGCTTTCTTGTTGCCAAAAAACTGCTAATAATCCACTTTAGAATTTTTTTCCTGCAAGGAGAGAGGACACAAGTCACTTGGGAAGTCACAAGTCAACTTTTCATCAACTGTTTTCCTTGTCACTGACAGTGGGGTGTGTATGTCAGTCATTTTCAGAGTTGCGTATTAAAGCCTGGGTTTAAAGGAGCAAAACCTCCATAAACTCAGCACTAAACTTGTATTTGAATTTACATATCAGCAAAATCTTTATCCTTCTTTTTCTGTCTTGTTCTTTTTCTTTCTTTAAACTTTTTTTTCAAACTTTGTTGAAAAATGAAGACTTATATTCAGAACATCTAGGTGTTGAGAATACTTAGCAGGAAATAATCAGAAAATAGAGGAAAACATAAAAAAATAATACAACCCAAAGTCACAGATTCACATAAAATTTGTCAAAACATAGTTTCTTTTTGATCGGATTTTTATTTTCTTTTACTATTATTATTTTGCCTTTCCTTTTTTAGGAGTGATTACATGTGGACAGGGAAGCACCATGAAGCTTTTTAGTGCTGTTCGTTCTATTTGGCTCCTCATCATCTTATTTTAGGATTTGTTTGAACATTTTATGAAGGTTAAAGTCCAGCGTAAGAAAACTTGTTTCCAAATATTTTAGTCCTGAGCAGAAGTCAAAGTGAACTGATTCGGAACTAATAAAATAAAAACAAGATAAATCTGTGTAGGTCTTCAAGGTGTATGATCAGATGTCAGCATACAGAGATAGTGGTCATTTCTTGGTCATTTTCACTGTTGAGTACATAATATATTGACTAATCACCAATCACTATCAAGTGCCTATAAAACCCAAAAATCAGAAAAAAGTTGGGATTGTATGGAAGTTAATATAAAAAATGTAGATAGAAATCCACATTCACAGTTAAAGTTTTTTGTTTGTTTTTTTACAGCTAATAACAGGGAAAAATAGATGAATAGGAATGGGTTTTTAATATTAAACTTATTTCTATTTTATTATTATTATTATTAATATTATTTCTATTTCAACATTAGACTTATTTCTATTTAGTCTATCTATTAGTCTATACTATAATGTATAACATCTTTACGCAATTAAAGGAATCCAGAAGAATAGTAGTGCATTCACGAGAAACTCTTGACCTTCTGTGAACTTGTAACCTCTGATTCCTCAGATGGGACTGTATCTTCAATACTGAATACCTGATATAGCCACATGGCCAAAGGACTACTTTTGGGAACTTTTGGAAAATGTAATCCAGAGCTACACTGACAAGTGCAAATTAAAACTTCAGTGAAGCCATGTGTTTACCTTGTATAGATGGAATTAAGATTCTCAGTTAAGCAGTTTATGGTAAGAGAGGTGAAAAGGACAATGGAGCCTGTTTTTCATCAGGTCTGTATCAGTACCCGTAGCAAAAGTTTAAAAAAAGTGCCTTTTTTTATGAAAAAAAAGAAAAAGTTTATGATGTGTTGCAAGTCTGAAATATACACTGCAAAAACTAATTTCTAAGAAAATAAATGCCTTGTTTTAAAAAATAGTCTATTTTTAAACAAAAAACAAAATATTTTTGTTTAATACAAAATTTTAATTTTTAAAAATTAAAAGAAAAATGTTAAATAAAATATTTTATTTTAGAATATTTTTCTAGTTTTCAGAATTCCAACCAAGAAAAATGTTCTTATAAAAGCATTTTCCATGTCTACTTTTTGTGACTTTGAGTTATATCATCTGCTGCATTCGTCTTATGGGTGGCCTTAGTTTATTTACAATAAACCTGTCCATCCATGGAGGCACTAATGACAGAGTAGCAGGTGTCGCCGGGTCACAGCCATGATAATATGCCTGATCCCCCACAGAGTGAGTGGTGTGCAACTGCGAGGGCGAGCTGCTGCTCAGTATTCCAATCACGGCTCAGTAGCATTGAGAGCTGTCTCGGCCAGTCCAGTATGATTAGCTCCCCACAGTAGCGTGGAGTTGCACCCCATTATCATTAAACGGTGCCAGTTGTGAAGTCATATACTCCTCCCTGCCTCACTAATTACACTCCCACTGCTGAGCTCCAAGCAATTACTGCCTCTCGACAAAACGCTTCATCGTTCATTAGCTACAGATGATGGACACATCAACAACAAAAACAAAAGAAAATGTGGAATTACTCATATTTGTCCCTACCAGACACTTGCTTGCTATGCAATTGTGAATTTAGGAGACATGTAGTCAAACAGGTACTGTAATTTGTTCTTACAATCCACCTTTATGTTTGTTCTTCTATGTTAAGAAGGAACATGTCTTGTGTCCTTTTGTCCTGTCCACCGTGGTGGGTTCTGTGGGTCTTATATTGTATATTTACACTTGTAGGTCGCTTTGTAATGAAAAAGAATGCCTAAAGCTCTGCAGACAATTTTTCAAACTGTATACAGCCCACGCTTGGCAGAAGAATTTTGTTGTACTATATGCTATACGCTCCTGAAGAAGTGAAAGTTTTGACCCGAGCGAAAGGGAGATTTAGAAAACAGACTTGCATGGGAGATGTTTTACGGAAATAAGCAATCTTCAGTCTGCAGTCCGGATTGGCTGAGTGGTGAGAGGTCTGGAGAAACTGTCTGCAGCCGGTCGCTTTCTCTGAGACGAGCAAACCTGAACTGACGTGCAGTGGTGTCGAGGTGGCAGGCAGCCAGGCAGGTTAGTAAACAGGCTGACAGGTGGTAAAGGTTTGGTGCTGACTGACGGTGAGACAGGGACTCAGATCGGCACGTCATTGATACTGCAAGTGCAACTGATTTGTCAAAATTACAAAAGAAATTCCTGTGGTTATATGATTTTTTTAAAAAAAGTTTCTACAGATGGTTGTTAAAACAGTGAAGAAAAGCAAGAAGTGCAGGCAGCGCCAGTGAACAGTTCGCAACAGTTAGTGCTAGATTGCAGTAAGCATTGACTTTTCTATGTATAGAGCACAGTGGGCATTGACTTGTGACAGAGGTGAGCTCTGGTACAGTGAGAGGAAGAAATGATGTCTTGATGATAGGTCGTTGGAGAATGAGCGCTGCTTTTGCTTCATGGAGAGGTTGGGATGGACTGTCCATGATCTAGAGAAGTTTGTTCAGTAATCTCACCCCCTCAGACTGACTCTGCTCCTTCCACTTCTTGTGCACAGCGTGGATGTTGGTCCTCCACTCTGGTCTTTTGTTCAGGCGTAGACTTTAGCACTTGAAGTGATCAACAATTTCAACCTCCTCATCGTCCATGGCACTGAAGGCTTTGGTCGGAGATCTCACCCTCCTAAAGTGAGACACTATCTGCTTGCACTAGGTGACATTTAAGAGCAGATGATTCCTGCAGGACATCTCCAAGTGGCCCACCAGTTTCCTGAATTCTGTCTCCTACTCCTCTCTGATGCACCCCGTGAGTGCAGAGAAATCAGAAAACCTTTGCAGATACCTTATGTCAGACTTGTACTGAAAATCTGAGCTATAAACAGTGAACAGGAGCAGAGGAGAAATGTGGTGCTTTACTGTTACTGACCACAACACCAGAGACGGAGTATCCCAGTAGCACATACTGAGGCCTGGCCAACATGAGACAGTTCAAAGAAGACAATGAATGAGATTAAAGTGGAATCTCTTCATTTTAGCTTTATATACGTATGTTCTCATATATTTAAAAGGGGGTCTTTGCATATTTTGTGTAACATATTTCATACATATATTTTAAAAAAAAGGTGAAGTGAGTAATATGGTGGTGGATCTGGGCCCCACTCGAGATTTATGTCCAGCAGTCCATCTAACAGTAAGACAAAACTCAGACTACATTAAAGTTTGCTATTTGAACTTTTCCCCAGTCTTAGCTGCTGATTTTATTTACCTTAAGCCGACAGTGAATGTTGTTTTAAAAAAGCGCTATATCCTCTAACAGTTTGGTTAGACTTTGAAGAGCCTGCCTCTTAAAACATTATTTCTAGACTTGTTTTAAGTTGAGCAATTGTCCAGAGAAAGCAAAGTTTGTAGTTTAACAAACTTCAACGTGTGTGGGCTTCGAAAATAAAACCTGGTATTACCACATGATCCTGTTCTTGCAGCTTTCTCTGCTGGTTTATCTGATCTGAGAAGTTTCTCTCGCTTGCCCAGGAGTGAACACGGCCACATAAGGAATATGAGGAGATGAAGAAAAATAACCCCCAAGTAAAGATACACATTCAGCCTGTGTGTTCTGTTTGCATGTGGAAGGGGAGCTTTGGTCTTATCAAAACATGAGTCAACTATCCCTTTTTTAACCCAACAACATTTTTTTTTTTTTTACATTTTCCTGGAAAGATAAATAACACTGAGATTGTGACAGAAAACAAGATGATTTGGTAATTAGAAAGCGAAATACCAGCTCAGGGAGACAGAGCTGGGGATGTATCAAGGGGGGTGACCAATAAGATTGGTCAAGGAGGTGTTTGTTGCTGATTACAAAAAAAAAATAAATAAAAAAATAACAAGGAGTACAGGGTCGATTGTCCCTGCAGCTATAGTGATCGTGCTGGATGCCATTAAGATAAGGAGGATTAGACCTGCCACAATGCTGCCCTTGCTGCCACAACCTGAAGGACAGGTGGAGACTAAAGGACCTCAGCATGCCACTTCCTCTGCCAGTCGCCAGAGAAACTCCTTCAGTCATGATTATACGATGATAACACTTTATATTATTGTGATTAAAGGAGATCCAAGCATCAAAGAGTTCTACCTGAAGCTGTAAGAACTAGAAAACTACAAACAAAAGCTGTATTATTGTGAACAATGCTTTTCTTTTCAGAAACTGTAATCGGTATCATTGTCCCTTGTGGTTTATGTTGTGTAAGTTTCACCTGCAACAGGCTGCTATCAATAATATATCAGAGAAAATACTCTTAAAACTGATATGCTCAGATGGGAGGAACAGAAAATCATAGAAACTAGCTGAAACTGGAGGACACAGCAGCAAAAACAGAAATTCACTCCTGCTCAAAATCCTAAGACTGGGTGGTGGTGGTGGTGTTGGGGGGATCACAAGTAATCACATTTCGCCCCTGTGAATCGTGATCAGGTTGTCAGCAGTGCTTCAAAATACAAGAAGAAGAAAGTGGAACAAGAGACAAAAAAGAGAGAGTAGGCAATTTACTGAAAAATGTATTTTACTTAAGCAGGCTGTCCATCAACTAGCCAAAATGTGAAGGCCATAGCCATAAAAAGTCCAAAAATTGAGCAGAAGTCTGGCTTTTATTTCATTTTGTGTCAGGCATTCACATAATCTCGGCTTCCTGATGGCAAAAAGAAAAAG
>JAOWBL010004606.1:0-10987 GCA_028564865.1 Zenarchopterus dispar | reverse complement strand
TAAATAAATAAATCTTTTATTTCAGAGAAAAAGCAGGACCTATAGGAGCCTTAAAGGCCTGTGCAGAGTCCAGTCGAGAACAGTAAAAATTTGTTCATGTTCAGGACCACTAGACGAAATGACCTTATTATGTTCTGGCAGCCCAGCCTGTTCTGCACACATCATCGAGCACAACCTATTTCCTTTTGTTGCAGAAGATCAGTTAAGAAATTGCAAGAATTTGCATTTTGCACTGCTGGATCATAAGAAGGTTTTAGGTAGAACTTCAAAATGCAAAAAGATGACATGGGAGCAAGAGAGAAAAACATTTTTGAGCAGGCAATTTTGACAACAACAATTTAACTGAAATTGGCTGTTCATCAGCTGATCAAAAGTTTAAGACCACAGCACAAAAAAAACTAAAATGGCCCCAAAACAGAAATTAAAGGGTCAAATAAAAACAGTCAGTAGTGAGTAGCTCCACCATTCTTGTTGATCACTTCAAAAGTTCGTTTGAGCATGCTTGATGCAAGTGTCTCTAGAAGGTCAGTGGGAAGGTTGTGCCAAGTGGTGAAGACGGCTTCACGAAGGACATCCACTGTCTGGAACTGATGTCCATTTTTGTAAACTTCCCTTGCCATCCATCCCCAAATGTTCTCAATTGGATTTAGATCAGGGGAACACGCAGGACGGTCCAAAAGCGTGATGTTGTTCTCCTGGAAGAAGTTCTTTGTCTGATGGTTACTGGGCTCCAGTCAGCACCAGTAATGGCCTTAATTTGGGTTGAGGATCGTCTCGTGTCTTGATGGACAGCCCTGATCCTGCGGCTCAGTGCTGGTGAAATTTTTTTGGGTCTACCACTTGACTTTTTTGTTCCCTAACCCTCAGGATCTTTTAAAAAACTGAAAACGACTGTCTTACTGCGTCCTACCTCAGCAGCAATGGCACGTTGTGAGAGACCCTGCTTCTGCAGCTCAACAATCCCACCACGTTCAAAGACAGTCAGCTTTTTTGCCTTTCTACCATCAGGAGATCTTGATGGAGTGACTATTTGACATGGAATGGGAATTTTAGCGCCAATTTTGGTTTTTAATGGGTGTGTCTTTTGATCAACTGATGAACAGTCCACTTCAGTTAAATTGTTGTTTTCAATAAATTACCTGCTCAAACTTTTTCTTCCCTTACTCCCATTTCTTCGTTTTGTATTTTGAAGCTCTGCTTAAAACCTTCTTAAGATCCAGCAGTCCAAAATGCCAGTTCTTGCAATTTCTTAATTGGTCTCAAGATTTTGATCAGGAGTGTATGTGCTGCAACAGGTCATTGACACAGAAATGTACAAAACACACTGTTTTAAGAATAATGTTTATAATTATCTGCAGTCTGAAGCCAGTATTGAAAGACTTTCACCCAGCATCACATGAAGTATAAATCACTGCACTGGCTCAAGAACTTCTTTAAAAGCCATTTTGAGTGAGTTCATCATTGAAAAACGAATTTAAGATAAACTCCTAATATGTAAACAGAGCAACATATTAAAACAAGAGTAAGTGACACTGTGGCTTCAGGAGGGTCTGATTACCTGAGATGGAAAAGAGGAAAACTGTAATTGGGCCAGGAAGTGGATCACCTGGTTGGGAACAAACAGGTATGGAGATGGTATTACCTGATCTAAACAGCAGAAAGCACGACTGTACTCTGCAGCTACAGAGGTCAATGCATAATAAAGAGGAGACACAGAGAAGCAAAGAGTTATGTAATAAACTCAAAATGAACTGACTCAAGACTTAGAAATTTTGTCCTCAATTACGCCGAGTAAATGTGGTGCCATTTTTTTTCTTGCCCTCCACAATCACAAACACTATAATTAAAAGAAAACAATATTTTTATTATTTGACATGGCAACATGTATCTTGGCGATCAGGTGAAAACTTGAATAAGGTAACGAACAATTTTATGATTTAATTATTTATGAGCGTTTTAAAACTCCCCATCAAAATTCCAGTTAGCAGAACATTAACAGTTACACAGAGGTCATTATGCAATCTTTTTCTGAATAAAAACCTGCAGGTATCAGGAAATTTAAAGGCTAGTAGACTGCATTGCAAGAATGAACTATTATTTATTTTCCCATTGTCCTCGTGTCTGCCGCCTAGACTCCAGGTTCGACTCCAGATATGGCCGTTTACCAGCAGCCAACCTCCGTGGTGACAGTCACCAGCACCAGCCAGGGCCCTGGAGCATGGAGCACCGGCATCTGCGACTGCTGCTCTGACATGGAAACTTGTAAGTCAACCAAACAAACTGATTTAACTGAAAAGTCTGTGTCACTGATTACGTTTACATGGACGACAATAATCTGATTACTGACCTCAATATGATTGAGACAATATTCCGATTAAGATGAGCTGCTTTAAAAATGTTCCCTTCATAATCGGGGTTACATGTTAAACATGTAGTTCGATTAACGGGACATCGCTGCTCATCATCAGCTGCATGGTATATAACCACGAGGTTTCTCCATGCGAGTATTTTTGTCATTCAAATGAATGACTGAAAGCTGTTTTTATTCATTTGTCACATATTTGCGTAACTCCTAATGCTTTTGTTATTACAGTGTTTAGGTTCAGTGTCAAATGTTGGTTCATCTTGGCCAGTTGGCGAGTACTATCAACTAGTCCATGGGGGCTTTCAGTTTTCAGTTTTAGAAATTCATCCCACAATTTTGAAGGCCAGTGAACTGAATTCAGGTTTTTTATGAGCTGAAAGCCTTAATTTTACTTGTTATTGTCGTCCACACCAAACACTGGACCTCCCACAGCCCTGCAGCCACACAGCAACAGTTTGACTGAAGTGTCAGAATTTAGTCCTGTCAGTGCTAAAACACCGGCTACCAGTTTGAACAGACTTTAAAGTGTTGTTGTTAGTTAACAATATGGATCATGTCTTATCATGTAACATACAATAAACTTCCTTGTTGATCTTAAATATGCTCCAGCTCCTGACACGTTTTCACTTGCCTTTGTTTAGTCTAATTTTGCTACACTGCTTTTACTTATCTCTTTTAAGCTCTGTTTTATTCCCTTTTCTGTCCAAATGTGTTTTTGCGATTTTATTATGTAACTTATTTTCATTCCTTTGACCTTTTTAAAGTGTCTTTTTAAAGCACTTTCACTTTCCTCCGTCTATGAAATGTGCGATACAGATAAAATTGTCTCGTATTGTTGCAACAAGCCCTAAAAACGCTAATGGAATGTGAGATTTTGATTAAGGTGTTTAAATGTCTGAAGAATGTGAATATAATCCTTTTACTCCACATGTTTTATGCGATTATTGCTTACTCAGCACATATCTGTTTACATGCCAGTTTTGCCTTTATCCGATTGTGATCAAAGTATTGTGGTCCATATTCTAAAAAATCTTTCTCTGCTTGCACTAATGAATGCGTGGCACATGTATGTACCCTACAAAATACTAAGTTTACACAGAGCTGTGATACTGAGTTCTGGAAACGGGGAAACCCAACAGCCAAATTGTGATCCTGGTAGTTGTGGTCAAAATGTCGGAGCAATTTTCATTTTTTCCTCATAAAAACATGTACATTTTAAAAAGTAACTAGTAATGCACATATTTAGTATGAAATCACATATATTAAATAGGTCAATGGCAGTGGTAGGTTTAAAAATACACCGGGCTGCTAGAAAGTGAAAAGTAGTCTTTACTAGTTATATACTTTGTGGTTCAAAATGGAAATATATCGATGCAGAGCTCATAGTGTGACCAAAAGTGTGGCACTTCACACAATACACAAGATATTGATTGCATTACACAAAAGTTACCTGAACCACCTTAGTTTGAGGAAAAGACATGCATTTTCTTTGAATTGTCTGTTTACATATGTTTTTCAGGTCTGTTTAACGTACAGTTTAACATGTTTTTACTTGTGTTCTGGAGAAATTACAGGATATTTTGACGTTGTTTTGTTAGTTTAGGCACTATGATGAGAAATTTGCCTTGGCAGCAGTTGTTGGTAAATCGGTGCCTCATTAATTCAGCTATAAGAGAACTAAGTTCATCTTTAACTTGATGGAGTTAAAAAGCAAGGATGAAAACAGTGAATGTCAGCGTTACAAAAATCACATACCTGAGAAGTCATTAAAAAGGAACAACGAACCCTCAAATTTGCTGTCTACCAACTCCTACTGTAATAAAAAGATACTAAATATTTCAAGCAAGTTTTATCATATATTTTAAATCAGAGTTGTTGTTTTGTTTTTTTTAACTGCCCAGCAGTAAAAATATTGATCCAGTGGTAGTGCTTTTGGTAGCAGTTTCTCGCCGTATGGCACCAAGAGAGGTACAAGTGCAAGTCTTCACAATTAAACCAGATAAGGGTTTCCTGAAAGCCCAACAAGGTATACTTGTCAAGTCCTCAGTGAAATTTATCAAGATAAACTTGTCAACCCTCAATAGAGCAAAACACAAACAGGAACTACAGTTATGTAGCACAAAGTGACACAATAACCATTACAAAGGTTATGTTGGGAAGCAACAAGTTAAAGTACAGCACTTACTTTCTGAACTATCTTATCAACCTCTGACATCATTTCTCCTTATGAGGTCATCAATACCACTTAAAGATTGTGGGCATTAGTTTTTGCACAAACCTCTGTGAGTTCCCACACAGCAGTTCAGCAAGGTTCAGGTATGACTGTTTAATAAACTGTTGCAACACTTTTTTTTAAATGTATTTGCATGGCAGTTGCAAGTGCTAGCGATCTTATTTGTTTATTGATTTATTGTTAAGATTTAAATTAACACTGTTGAAGAATTGGCTGTAGACACTTTATGAATTTAGGGTTTATTTCATACTCTCTTCATGTTCTTTATTCTTCTATATTTTTATTCGATATGTCAGATATTCTGTATTTGACCTTATAAAACAAACATTTGAAATGTTTAAGACATTTCTTTAAACTGTCAGAATAACATGCTTTTGAACACGATTTCAAGCAGACATGTAAACCATAACCTACGTCAGTGTATTAATCCTGGAAATAAATTAAAAAAAAAAACATAAATAACAATAAAAAAGTGCAAATGTCTAAAAAGCCAAGTTGCATCTTTGGAAAATCAAATAAAAACAGCCTAGTTTGAGTCATGAGAGCAAGTAGTACAGACTGGACCACTGCTGGTAGGCCGTACCCGTTAGAGGAAAACTGTGAATGCACGAGAAAACCCTCATCTTTACATACAAACTCCTCATCATCCCTAAATGAGTGATAAAAGAGAACTCCAAACCTCTTCTGCCAATGTCATAGTGGAAAGCTTGCTTCGGCAAAAACAGCAACCTTGAACAAAAACACAGGAAGGGCCCCGTGCCCGCATAGCCTTCAGTTGGCGGTGCTGTGGCGTGACCGTGTTTCCTGGTGTACTGAATACACCGTATGGTGAGAAGCTGCTCCTAAAACCGCCACCGCTCACATGCATCGCTTGCCTGAGTGTCTATTCAGGACAGCAGCACACCATAGGCGGGTTTTTGTGGGCAACTTTTGACATCAGTGGTAAATGTGCTTCATTCAGCTTCCACCATTCAGGCGGGTTTTCTTCAGCATCGATTGTGTCAGTTCTGCTTGTGCACGCTCCACGACGACGGCGGTGGTCACTTTTCTTGCAAGGGGTCTGACCAAAGTCGGCTTGTTCTTTGCGGGCTGCTCCTCCATATCTTGTTTCGAATTGTCTGAAGTGACGGCGCACCGCCATCACTTGCGTTGCCATCCCCGGACGTCCATAACTGCCTGATCTGAATGTGACTGGTCCACTTCCTTCCTCGTCATGGTGCACACGCTGTACAACAATTAAAATGATTGAACCGTCATTTCAGGAAGTGAACAAAACTGTTTTTGATTGTATTAAAAACATATTGTCACTATTTTCCCACACCCCCAGCACACAGTATTTTCACAAGAGCTCCCAAGCCTAGATATATGTGGATATTGTAATAGATGTTCTTTTATGTAGTTTATGTATTTACTGAAGCTTTCACCTTTAACTGTCTTTAAGAGAAAGTTCAACTTGTAGTCTTTGTTTTCAGTTTAGTTCTTGTTTTTGGCTTCTGCTAACCAGTGAGCCATCTTTGATTTGATCACAAGATGGAAAAGTTTAAGAGGAACTGGTTCGCACATCCGCTCAGAAACAAAGCATGATGTTGCTAATAACTCTTTTTTTTTTAAAAATATATCACATGTCTCTGTTGGAAGAGACGCCCTGCAAGACTGCTCACCTGTACTCCTTCTGGTGCAAAATAAATCATATAAAATTCTCTGGAAGGACAATTAAGTGTTAATACTATTTTACCTCTCTCACTGAGATTTCAGAAATGTTGCACAAGAATATGTTTGCGAGCTGAATCCTCAGTAAAACCAGAAGAAAGCAAAGCCCACAGATATGACTGAGGCTACCAAAGAGGCTTTTTAGTTTACAGCAAAGACTGATAAGATCTCAGCCTTCAGTGGGAAAATGCAGTCAGCTCTTCTCTAGTCTACCCTTCATATCGCTAGAAAAATAAACTGCCACGCTGTGATCAAATTTAAGTAAAGGTTCTGCACAAAATTCATAACAGAATCCCAATAATTATAATTACATAAAGACTTCAACTGCTGTTATATTAAAGAACAGCAAAAGATTAACTTTACTTTACGAAACTTAGAACCACCCAGAAAAAGAAGAGCCACAGCAATTAAAAAAAAAAAACACTATATACAAGACAGAACCAATATTTACAGTCATGAAGATTTTGCCCACATATTCAAGCTTCGATGAGTACTGAATGTTCAGCAGCAGCGCCTACCTGACAGGAGAAGTTTGGAAAGTTTGTTGTTCTGGGTGTGAGGGATCTGCAGAAATGATCCTTGCCCGTTTCCCGACCCTGGACAGGTACAGGTCCTGGATGGAGAGAAAATCAGGCCTGATTATTTTTTCACTCATTACCTGTCCTGCTTGTTTGTTAGTTAGTTATTATTAGTTTATATTAGATACACTAACATGAACATTACAGGCCAACTGCTCTTAGACACAAAACGTGTTTATTTAACACATTTGCTGCACAACAGGGAGGTGAAAATGAGACCATTCAGACAGATCTTTAAATACATTTAAATTAACACTAACCAGCATTCAGACTCCATCCATTTTCTACACCCGTCGAATCCATCTACAGGGTCACGAGGGTTTGCTGGAGCCAATCCCAGCTCATGACAGGCGATAGGTAGCACCTGAACAGCTCACCAGTCCATCACAGGCATTCAGACTCTTTTGTGCTAAACTGGATATTTAAGAACATCTCTTCTTCATTCTTAATCTGACGGTTTGTTGCTGTGAGCAGCACCAGACTGTGAGAATTTTGGATCAGGAGCGGTCAGCAAGTCCTGACTGATATTGAACTGAGCGCATTAAAACATGTCCAGATTTCTCACCCATTGTCCTGCACCTGCAGATCTTTCCTCTGATGGTAACCAGAACTGCCCACATAGCATGTCTCATATGGGTCAGGAGTTCTCCCCACACCTTAAGGTCTTGATACCCATCCTACCTCTGCACACAAAGTTCTTGGCATGTTATAACCAACACAACTTGATAGTGACCGACGCAGAAAAAGTAATTTCAGTAGAACACAAGACACTTGGAGATCAGTCCAAACATTAGTCTGAAAGTGGAGAACTTTAATGGACCATCAAAGCAACAAACCATTTCAACAACATGCAACGATCCAGCTACCGATGAGAACATATTAAATGTTTCCTGAAAAAAAAAAAAAAACATGTTCAAGCTCACCTTGCAGCTCATTTCTTTTAGTAGCTCACCCTGATGAGATCTTGACCGCTCATCTGCTGTGTCCTCCTCTCTTTTCCCCTTCCTCCTCATTTACTGCATTTTTCTAAAAAATATCATTTAAACCATTTAATACTGAATCTCCACACTAAAAGATATCTTCCTTCTGCCCAACAGGCTGCTGTGGTCTCTTCTGTTTCCCCTGCTTGCAGTGTAAGACAGCCAGTGACCACGGCTGGTGCTGCCTCATGCCACTGCTGGACGTCTGCTGCGTGGTGTCCTGCATGCTCCGCTCATCCATTAGAGAGCGGCACAACATTCCTGTAAGTCCGGGAGAGTGGTGCGCCATGCTTCCATATACGCTGAAATATCATTTAACTTTGATTTTTTTTTTTTTTTTTTTTTTTTTTTACAAACCGATCCCAAAAACATCCCAGGATTGCTCTTTGAATATAATTATATAGGTTTTATATCATAATATCAATATTTACAGAAAAAAATTTATGTTTTATATTCTGAAATCAATTTTAAACAGCTGTTTATTTCTATTTCTAAGTGATATTAGTATGACTTTTTGTTTTGATTTTGATGATGTAAAAAGAAACCTGAAATGGTGCAATAACGCAGTAAATGCGGTTTTGAATGCACATCAGTTGAAAACCTCTTTGTCCCTGTAAGGTAGTGTGTCTGGAGCAATTAAGCAGAGAAAAGCCGTGCCAGCACAAAGAACATTTTAACATCTCAGCGATGATTTATTCTCATTTTCTTTTCCCTGAATCCAAACCCATTCTTACTTATATATACAAGTCGCTCATACGATTAAACTGACTAAACCATTATCCACAAACAGAGCAAACTACACAAGTCTTCAGTCCAAACTATTTAAATGTACTCCCTCAATTTCTTTGACAAATTCATATGAAATAGCTAAACGTAAACAAATATTCTTGACAAAAAAAAAAAAATATCAAAAGGAAATCAAACTAACAAACAAGTACTGAAAAGAGACCACCCCACTTGATTTCACCCAATAATCCAATCAATGACATCATCGTAAAAGACAGGAAGTGCTGGGCCGGCCCGTCCCAAACACTACACTTGCATGGTGAGTCGGAGAAAGGGAACAAACAACTTGTAAGTATAATCAAGCTATAACCAAATAAATATTTAAACTAACATTGTTTGCGTTTGTCTACCTGAATGCTTTGTTTTTGATTGTTGCATAATGCTACCACAACATTTATTTTTTTGTAAAGGGATAGTTAATGAAGCATTATTACAAAAGCAAACCAAACAAATGTAAAAATAAGATGCAAAATGCAGAAGGAAGTAACGAGTGGTGAGTAACATAACCCACTTCATCACGGTTCCCACCAGAATCCCTCTTCATTTGGTCTGTGCAACAGATCAACCCTTTGGTTGTTTGTTTGTTTGTGTGTGAAAAGGGTTAAAGTATTGACCAAACTAACAAACTACTAACTTGGTTACCAAACTGATCAAGTAGAAGTATAGTTGTATTGATCCAACTCTAGTGTTGAAAGGAAGGGAAGTATTGTTAATATGTGATTTTTATTTTTATTTTTTAAGTTATTTCATTTTGCACTTTTTAAATGCATCACAATTCTGCCATTTTATCAAAGTACACTGGTGTAGACTCAGGCATCCAGATAATGGGAATTCTCAAACGCTTGAATCGTGGCCGCTGGACTTCCTTTTCTCAGTTCTTGGAAGCGTTTCGCCACCCATCCAGTAAGTCTGAGTTGACAAAACCTGGTCGGAAAGTGCTTTCTAAGGAGGGCTTTTATTGTGAAATACCATTCTGTGTGAAAGTCTTAGACATGCGTCTTTTCAAATTCAAGTTTGACATCCATATTTAGGTTTGGATTTCTTTAAGATGCGAACAGAAACGTCCGTGAAGGCCAGCCCTCTTATAAAGTTAAATCTGTGTTCGGTTCTGAGGCAAATCACATTACGTACTGGCTTCCTCGTAGAGTCTTTTGTTCTGAAGGTTGAGGGGTTTTACTTTTTGTGTACTTTTTCACTGATATGGGTTTTTTCTGTGCCTGATGCTGATAGTTGACAAACTCATTAACTGGTCAGCTGACGTGGTCTACCACCAATGTTATCGGTGTATTTTCTGTTTGTAACTTAATAAATAGACTTTAAAACAAATATAGACGGTTCCAAGACTAAGACCGGCTAGTGTTGTATGTGTAAGTGTGCCTTATATATGCATAAGCAGAATGGACTCAAAGAAAGTGTTTGAATTAATGAGTCAAATTAACAACTGTAGGATAAAAAGGATATTTTAATCTGGTCAGTCTGAAAAATAGCCAATCCTGTACAGTAAATGTTAAAAATGGTGCCACTGTTTTATCAGGTTGGTGCTTTTGAGTTTTGAAATCAACACAACGGATTTCAAAAGCACCCTATCACCACTAAGCCATATGCACATAAGTTCCCCTTTTTGGTTGTAACTTTGGGAGACTTCCACTTTTGTATTATGTTTTTTTTTTTTTTTTTTTGTAATATTAAAACTGTGACTGCAAGATTTCCTCAAATTTACCCAAATTACTGTCAAGCGTGTAAATAGGCCAAAAGTTGCACAATATTTTTACTCCTATAACCCAAAGTGACATCTGTGTGAAAATACTACAGTGCAGCAGAAAGTAAATCTAAATATGTTTAAACGGACCTTTCAGTCCATCAGTTTGAAGAAATGTTTGAATTCCTGTTGAGTTTATTTGAGCACCACAATAAAAGAAATTTGCCAACAGATTTCAGTTCTGCTCATTAAGCACATATTTATATCAATAACATCAGGCAGTTTTGATTTGATTGAATTTGATGACGGTTCATTTGTAAAAGCCATATTTTGTTTAAAAAACACACACATGAGTTAGGCAGGTTACCATACTGTCTGTTACGGTAAACCAGAGTTCAGCTTTGCTAGTAAAATATCAGAAAATGTACACAAAATACCAGAAGAGGAAATTCAGATATATTCAGATATCCTCTGATAGTAATCTACCAGGAAATCTCCTGCTGTTGCCGTTGCTCTTTGTTTTGTTCCTGCCATCCATGTCCTCTTCAACTTTTTTTGTATTTGAGGTCTTGTTCAGTGCTGGACATATACATACATACATACATACATACATACATACATACATACATACATACA
>JAOWBL010004603.1:0-10991 GCA_028564865.1 Zenarchopterus dispar | reverse complement strand
TATATATACACACACACATGTATATATATATATATATATATATATATATATATATATGGATGGATATAGATATATACAATATGTCAAATATACATTTTGTGAAATATAAATTGCTGAATCTAAGCAAACAAACATTTAAAAAAAAAAAAAAAAAAAAAAAAAAAGGATTTTTGGTGTATTAGTTTATGTCAGTGTTCAGAGAGCTGATATAGTCCCACACCATCACAAAGCCTAACTTTACTTTATATACTGAAGCACATACAGTTTTTTTTCCAAAATACTTATTGTTTTGATTGTAGTACAGGTTTCTTAAAAGTGATGCCTCTCAAATGCGTCAGTGCCCAAAGAACTTGTCACAGCTGTACAAGGTTATTATAAAGTTTCTTTTTTTTTGTGCACCAAAATGTTTCATTTTGAATTTGTAAATGAAACTCTACTGCAGTTTTCTAAAGTGGCTTTTCCTGTATTTTTGTGGAAAAATTTGATCCTCTGCTCATCTTCACTCTTTCAAGGGCCAGTCTTTCCGAGATACTGCATTGGTTCAAACTCATTACAACAGATCTACAGTAGATCTCCTCAAGATCTACTGTCCTGCATGCTTTAGATGGTTCCCTGCATTGCCACACCTGATTCTAATTAAAGATCATTAGCAGGTTGCCATCAAGGTCTGAACAAGTCTGTTAATGACAGTCATTTGTGTCAAGGTGCACTGAAGGAAGGAGACATCTAAAACATGCAGGACAGTAGATCTTGAGGACCTGGACTGAACCCCTGCATTACAATCACCTGTTGAGACGGCCTATTTTTAGATAATGTTGGTGTTGTTTTTTTTGCAGTTAATAGCCATAAATATCCTCCATCACAGTTTCTCTTGGCATGTGTTTCAGGTCTAATGTCTTTTTTTTCCAGCTTTACCTGATAGAGGATACTAGGTGTAGGAGGTGATTGAAGGTCCCTGTAAATGATACTGCTGATAATGAGGAGTAAATGTCCTTCTCTGCGACGTGACGTTAGAGGAAGAGGTGGAGGGAGGCGTCTATGACATTCCACCCCTCAAGACCTGCTGGGCTGGTTTCTGGGTCATTGAAATTCCTCCTCTCCTCTCCAAAGCCACAGTTTCTGCCCCGAGCGACAAGCTGGCTCATGTCCACCTCCCCTCCTCTGTGTCTGTTATCTCCCTGCAGCAGAGAGGACTGCTTTCTCCGTGAGTCAGGAAGACAAATCTCTATAGAAGTTTTTCTTCAGTTTCTTCCCAGACTGTCTTGTGTTTCCATCAATGTAATTTTGCCTCTTTCTTTTCAAAGTCTTCACGTAATCATAATAAATTCACCTTGACAGCACGGCTCTAGAAAGTCCTTCCTCGTTTTTGTCTTCTTTTGCTTCCTTCGAGCTTTCCACTTTTTTTTCCCTCAGATTGCCTTCCTCTCCTCCGAGTTCCCTCTTTCTCCAGTGAAGCATGTAAGGTGGTATTTTCTGGAGTGTCACTTCAGTTCAAATCAGAGATGATTAGACAAACAAAGTAAACATCCAGTCTGTCCAGACTCCTTACCTCCTGTATAAATATCCCATGCTAACAACAAGAATTGTAATAAATACAGACATGACCTTATAAAGATATTACAAGCCATGTGATCTTCCAAGCACTTCCAAATATCACCTCCATAAAAAAATATTTAAAAAAAAGAACAAAAAGCAGTTTAGTGTTTGAATCCACATATGAGGGTGTTAGTAATAACAACCAACTCAAAAATGTTGCGATAACACAACTTTTTCCGCTTTTGGGGGCTGACTCAGACTCAGCATAGAAAAAACAGGTTGACATTAGTTAAACGGCTGACAACAAGTGCCATAATAATTATTTTAATTATTACTGTTGCACAGAGCCATCCATAAATACCACATCCCTTCTATCTCTTTTCATCCAGCTTCAGACAAACAACATGCACGCCATAAATGATGTGTTAGCAGCTTTCAAGATATGTCTAGCATCAGCAGGCCAAAACAAACAGAAGAGCTGGTCATTTTCAGAAAATGAACCATCTGCTCTTAATCCTGATACTTCAAACGTGGCCTTAAGCGTGACTCTTTGTCTCCTTTCCCACTGGGGGCAAAAACCTGCTGGCATCTGGCTTTTGTCTTCAGGGGGAAATGGTGCAATCAGCATTCATGGCAGAGTCAAATGACTCTGCAGTATTCAGTAAAGCTCCGACTCTAATCAGTGAGCAACTCTGTGTTGTTATAGCAACATGACACCTGGATAGAAATGTTCATTTTTGCCCTCATCCCGATGCTACAGTATATATGTTATCTAACGTCTATCATTATTGTCATCCCAGCCTTAATCCCCATTGTCCTCTGTTAAAAGTGAGTGTGGCTGACATTCAGTTTGAAGAGAACTTTGTGAAAGATAAGAAAGTTACCTCCACAACTGTCAACAGCCTCCTTAGTGGTTTTTTAAATGTTTAACACTAATTTCCAGTTTGTTCCTGAGAACACAAAATTTAATACAAAAAAAAAAAAAAAACATTTGTGCAAAATTCAGCTCTAGCTTTTTATTTTAAAAAAAAGAGGAAAACCTGTTTTTAGGCATAAAGATTGTCATTTGCCTCATTATTTTTGATTTTGCATCTAAAGACAAGGCCATCCCTGTATCCGCTACTCAAAGTTAAGAAAGTGTCGAATTACACTTTAATTTTCCTTTAAACCTTTAACTCCATGTCCAGAGAGAAGAAATGCTGAAGTGTCCTGGAAACATTATGATACTAAACACAAATCTGGCACAACCATCAACACTTTTGCACACTGAACTTAGTCCACATGACGTAAATAACACTTTTGCACAAACAAGTTACAAAATACATTGTGACTATCATTAACATTAACTAACATTCAGTTTTTCCTTAATTATACTTCTGGTGCTTATTTGGGCTTGGAAGAAAGCCCTGGGAAAAAAATAACAGCCAGTTTCATGCCTGCACCTCTTTATATACAGTATAACAGACACTCTCAGGTTTACATGACTTTGTAGTAAGTACTTGACTCAGTTTCAGGGCATGAATCACCATCAGAGTGTCTCATCATTTACAGTCACTGGGTGGCAACAGTCATTTTTGGATCACATTATAGGATTATTGATGGAAATATCGATAAGCTTTCTTGTTTAATTGTGAGGCTTGAAATGTAAGGCAAGAGGTTGATGAAACAAAAACACATGTTTGACATCTACAAGAACCAAAGGGGAAAACAAAATAAAAAGTATTAAAAGTGTGTCGTTTAGTAACTACATGTATATATCTTATTTCAACAGTAATTTGTATAGAAACATATTAAAACTCCAGGGCTTCTTAAAAGAGGACAGACTTAAAACAATATTTACAACTCAAGCTTTGGGCAATAAAAGAGAAGTACGCAAGCAAAGTCATGGCCCGCTATCCCAGACATTGATGAATGGCAAGCTTTTGGGGAATAACCCAAGGCCTGCTGACCCTCGGCATACACAGACACACACATAACTCCCTCCTGGGCTAATCTCCTGCACTGCTCCCCCACCCCAAAGCCAGAGCTCGCCTTTGATCAACGTACATTGTCAAGGCACACTGGGTGACCCTTGTGAGTGAGTGAGGGAGAGAGCCTGAGGATTGGTGGGGGTTGGAGATCCCAACCTGAAGTGGCGGATATTGTTCTGCTACTTCCTGCCCTCTAAGCCCTGACCCCGGGAACCACAGCCAAAGAGCCCTTTGTTTAGCTGACCCTCAACCTCTCCTCTGCCCCTCCCAGTCTCCCTTTCCTCCACTTTCTTTCTTCTTGTCCCTTTTTCCCCCCTTCTCTCCTTGAACCTCAAACATACACTAATGCCAAAGTCTTGGAGTTGATCATCAAAGGGACCACCGGAGCACACGTTCATACAAACACTCACACACACCCGCATTCCTACTACGTTGCCATGGCAGCAGAGATCCCTGATGCCAGTGCTTTGAACTTGTATGCAAGTAGGTCAGTCTCACCTTTAAGGGGTTCACACAGAGAGACCCTGTGTAACTCTGAGATGGTTACTTCAAAAGGTTAATGCATAGTCAGAAGCTTCAGCACTGAGAGACAAGCAAGGGAGCGTTTTCGGTCAGAATAGTGTCTTCAAGACAGAGTTAGAGTCTTTGTTGAGTCTTTGCTCAGTTGTTTAAATCAGATGGGAATACCTTTCACCTATTAGATGAATTACTGACATCCACGGTGGCAGGAGGCCCTTTAACACGTGTGTTGTCCTGAATGAGATTACTGCAATAATATTTGGACAAACATTTAATTTGCCCAGTGCTGCGGTTTATGAAATACCTGCTAAAAGAGGGCAATTAAATGCTTCTAAAGAAGATGAAAGTTTCGGTGATTTCACCCTCCACTGCTTCCCAAGAACTAAAACCACATTCCAACAGCAAACGAAGCACTAATACACATGCTACTACATGTGACTGAGCTCTAAACTTGCACAAAGGCACATGGCTCAGGAAGTTAATGTGTTCAGTTTGATGCAACGGCAGGTGTGCAGACAGCTCATGAAGGAATGCATGAGCTAAACAATTACACACACACACACATATATATATGGAGAATACAAACATTTTAGCTGGTATTTAAAGACTCCACAGGGTCCACTTCTACTAGCGTGCTTGTCATTGCCCTGTAAGTTATTTTTGGTTACATCGTGCTGTCAGAGACAGAGAGTGCTGCATTTGCAGGTAGCCTGACTGGTTATGTCACAAGCAGAATAATGTTGGTGTCTTTTACATTTCAGACTGACCTTGTAAAAGTAAGTGTAACACATTTTGATGTGCAGAGTGATCGTGAGCCATGTTGAAGGAAGGTTCAATAGATGAGAGAAATTCCTGGTGCCACTTTACTCCAGCAGGGAAGGAAATACTGTAATGGGTCACAGCACCTGTGTTCCCCCGGGCACTTTGGACCATTAGCAGCTGATTGAACTGTTTAAGTTGGCTGGTTTTGTCCTCTCAGCTTTCAGTTTGCCTCTGATAGTGATAATGTCAGCTTAAACCTAGGCTTATCATGTATATTTTACTTTGACACCTCCTACCTACCTAAACATTGCCGCAGGAGTTGCTGCAGCAATGTTTCGCAGCCAAAGATGGTGGTGGCATTTCCCCAGAGTTTAAAACATTTTTGATTATTTTTGAAGGAAATACAGAGCTTTGAGAGGCCAGCGTTTTCCCAGTCATTGTCTAAATACTGTTGTTTTTTGTTTGTTTGTTTTTGTTAGAGCAAATCAATTAGTGTCAGAAAAGGCTTGACATTTTAAGGACAACAAAGAGAAAAGGAAAGGTCTTAAAGATGTCAGGTGAAAGTCTTATTCTAACTGGCTAATGTCCAGATATGGGCTTGTCTTCCACTTGACAAGAACCACAGTTGCTAAGAAGCACTGAAGTTATATTTCTCACACCACATCAACTATTCAAATAAGTACAAGGATGAATAAGCAAAACGACAAAGGGCTCCACCCACTGAAGCCTCTGAGTCCCTCATTCTGAAAGAGATTTGCATTTTGCTCTGGGACAAGTTAAGATTCATCAGGATTTATCAAAGCAGCACGATGCTCCAAGGCTGACAACCGAGACAGACTGACAACCGAGTGCCAGACAGGTTCAATGTCCATGCAGAGCTGTTTTGGGGGACACAAGGAGGGGAGTGTTTAGAAGTATTAGGCATGCGGTTTAATGTAATTGTTAATTTCTGCATCTCTGAAGGAGCATGTACAATATAATAACAATAAAATAATAATAATTCCCTCTAATGCTTCCTCTTTTGTTTGCATGTTTACAAATGTAATACAATACACAAAGACAATATGCAATAAAATTTCATTCAAAGCGTGTTCATATGTTGATACTTTCCTGAAAAAGCTTTTTTTCAGAGCTTTCCCTGATCACTTCCCTCATCCCAGGTTTTTACTGTAAAACAGCAAAAGCCTGTTTGAAGATAACTGACATCAGATCAGTTCACTATATGCATGTTTCAGCAGTGAAACTACCTGTCTCTTTTACAGGTTGCTGCATTTCAAAGTCATTAGTTCAGATTGTTTGACAACAGTACAAAGCAGGTGTTGGGATTTTTCCAGCAACCGAGCCAGTGACCTGAAACTGTGTGGTTTAGTTTAGATTCAACCAGTGCAAGACAGCACTTGCGTTCCTTTGATTATCCCTATTTTCACCTAGACTTCCACATAACTCCTTTGGTTCTTGGATATTAAACAGAATAAAAAAATAGGCTCAAAACATGGCCTGAGCCTTTTCTTGTGGTGTTTGCATGTTCTCCCCATGTCTGTCTGGGTTTTGGGGTTCTCTGTTTGCTTACTCCAGAAGTCCAAATGCATGCATGTTAAGATGGTTGCTTATTCTATGTACATACATAGAGCTGTCATGGTTACTTGCATCTATATGTCCCTGAGATGTACCGGCGTCATTTCACACATCCCACACACGCCTACAGTTTGGTCATTTCATCTGTCATAAAAAGCAGTTATTCATCTCAAAAGGTTACGACAGAGCTCAGAAGGTGCTAAGGAAACATGTATTGAAACAGTTTCAACCTGACAGGATGATAGAAGTTGAGTCACAAAGTAAAGCACCTGCTCTGGCCGTTGGGGGTTACACATACTTGAAACGTTAGTCATAAAAATCAATTAATCTTGGTCACTCACATTGCTTTGTTGTATCTGTGAAAGCTAGGCAAGATTTAAGAATTATTCACATCTTACACTCACTTTACAACAATGTACCCAGTTGAGAGCTTTAGTTCAGTAAAAAGGAACAGAACAAGCATTAAACTAAAAAAAAGACTGAATCAGCACTATATATTTTATTGATATAGATCACTGAAGAGTCCATATTAAAAATGCAGTATTATACTGCAATACTGCATTTTTCCTGCCACACTGCACATTTTTCTTCATTAATCAGCTGCCATTTTTTTTCCCAACAAAGTAGCAGAGAGCTCATTTATGGTTACATTTCAATATGATTAAACTAATAAAACAGCATCTGTTTCTTACTCAGTTTTAAAATCCACAGCTCTCTTAGAGATTGATAATGACATGCAGAAAACCTTCATTTCAAGTCACTGCTGCTAAAAATAGTTTTACAATCATGCTGTGAATATAGTTTTTCACTTGCCCCTTCTGGATTTTGGATAATGACATGGTCTGATGTCTCCTATGGTGGTATTTGTGTAAAGTACCATCGGCCTCATTTTAAGGCCTGTTGAGGTCCAAATGATTTTTGGTTTTGTCTTGATGCATAAAAGCTTAGAATGGAAAGAGGGTGTAGTTTCTTTTTCACATGACTCTACATGGACTAGTCACATCCTCTTAACACCTCATTGGATGGTTCAGTCACGTGATAAAATCAGGTGTCAGCAGCAGAAAATGCAACCTCTGATCTCCTCCTCTGACGTGTTTATGAACGTGTCAAGTCCTGCACCAGGACGGGATGGCTACGAAACCCCTCGATGGGATATTTTCTGTACACTTCATTCACCTGGTAACAAAAAGAGGTTGAGTCAGACTGCTAAAACAATCATCTTTATCAAAACCTACAAACCGGACTGTGACTGAGAAAATAAAAACTGGCTAAACCAAGCCAAACCAGGAAATGACAGCATTGTGCCACTCCAAAACCTCCTCCCGCCCATGCGTCTTTTGTTGCTGTTTATGCAACTTCTCTGAAGAGGAGAATTACCGCCCAAACACAACAAAGATGCTTCTTGGCTTTCAAATTGGTTTTTGTTTCTGCAGTGCTGCACATTAAGCTTTTATCATTTCACGTTTGTAAGTGAGAAGGGATTTTATGTTACGCAGTCCAACTGATTAAAATCTCTGAAAGGGACACCTTCAGTGGTACGGTGTGAGTTTGTTTATTTCTCTCCTGCCCTTCCAGTATGAGTTACTTCAATATTTTTTCCCCAGTAAATTGTTTTGTGAGCACAACAAGGTTGTCGAGGCTGTTCAGTGCGTATGTTCCTGTTTTTGACAGTTTCCACCTCACTGTGATGACCTTTCACCTCCTTTTCAGGAGAGCATGTGTACAGAGATTTGCCAACAGGGACCGGTTTAGCACCAGCGCAGATATCAAAGCATGACAGCAGCCCTGCACATGTCAGCGTACGTCACCGAATTTAAGCAAATAGATATGTGTAGAGACTTTTTTTAAAGAAAAACTTTCAGTTCCTCATTATGTGACATTTAATCTATAATGCTATAATAACCTCATAATGGTTCACTTGGGTATAACCCTTTACCTGTTTCAATTAGAGCACTCCTTCCCACATGTATTAAAGGATCATGGCAGTGCTTGTTATTTCATGTGCTGACATTACTCACTGACTTTTGTGAGACAGGCAGGTAGTTGGCAGGCAGGTATCTCTCATACAGGGCGTCCTCCACGACAGGTCGTGGCTTGAATAATGAGACTTCGTTATACATGTTAGCCTGGGAGGAATGCTCGCGACCCACTGGTATGCAACCAGGCAATTATTCTCACATACGTCAGCAATCCAGTGTTTTCAGCAGCAGGGCTGTAATTTCCCAATTACTGAGCCTCATTGGAACATATTTGACGACATCAGTGATTGTTGAAAAGGTGATTGCACGCGCTCCATCATTTCTCTTTCTCTTGGACCTCTTGAACCACAACTGTGGTCTGTCAAGGTAACCTCACAGAAATATCAGCAATATCAAAAACTACAGAGAACTGTGGGTCCTTGTTGTTAAAGTTCAGGAGTTTTATGGTTGGAGATGTGAAAACAAAAGCACATTTAAATCGCATTGGGGGGGTTATTAATGTTGATTAATGTTATGAACAAAGCATTTAGTTTCCGCCATTCGTTTAGTTTCCTACATAATGACTCACACAGGAATCCTGGAGGGGAAAGGGAAGTAACTTTGAATTTCTGTTATATTACTGTCTAGAAGAACAAAAAATTAATTGACGAATGGTTCATTTATTTCTTGTTATATACATGTATATATATTTGTATATACGTATTTATAAGTCAATGCAGACATTTGCGCTACAGCACCTTTTGCACTATGTATGGGAAATTGTATATAGATTTCTTTATAGATTTCTTTTTTAACTCATTTTATTTGATTTTTATTTTATTATTTTATCTGTTTTTAATTGCACTTTTAAAGGTAGAAGTCGTGCAGTGTTTCATTATGTACTGTGTATAATGACAATAAAAGCTTTTCATGTCATTTTTCATTCACTTGGTCGTGTATTCAGGTGTAATTTAAATGAAAATTCTCCACACCCACCATATCAAACAAAACTGCACCTGCTATAGTCTTACAAATGTAATTGCATGCATGGTTTAATTTTGTGACCAAACTTTCTGAGAAACCCAACCTTCAGAAACTAGAAGCGGTTCAGCTGAGCAGGCTCCACCGACGAAACTGATGCCGGAAGATACTGCAGCAAAGCAGGTTCCTTAAAAACTACTTCTGGTAAAACTAGCAGGAGAGAGAAGCTGAGTCAACATACAGTCAGTAAACACTACACTCCCTCACAGAAACCTATCAAACGCACAAGACAGGGTCATGCTCCTGAAATCACTGAATAGTGATTAGAAAATACTAGATAAGCATGAGAAAATGATTCATTTCTGATATCTTTATCTGATAACACTATTATTGTGTCTGAACAGTTTTTTTTTTTGTTTGCATTTGTGTAAAATGATAACACATTAAGATGTTCTCACAAGAAGTGTAGGTCTAAAACAAGACTTTACAAAATATTTGTATTCTAAATGCAAGTTTCTTGCATGTAGAATTAAGAAGAAAAAGTATGTGTACCTTAATTCAGTTTAGGTAGTTGCAGTCCTGCCAAAAAGGAAGTCCACCCTTCTTTTAAGGTTTATACATTTGTGTATACAAGACTAATCTGCATTACTGTGGTGTCCACATGTGTGGACATCATATATCAGGTATTCTATACCTATGGTGGGCCAAAGCAATGACAAATTTAAAAAAAAAAGACAAAAAAAAAAAACAAGAGCTTGGGTTTAATAAGGCTGATGCCATTTCTGAGACTAGTTTCTTCACATGGTGCAGTTGGTACAATGTAGTAAGAACTGCATACTGATGCAGATGTTGTTGTCAGTATGCGGTATGCCACTGTAAAACTCGTTACACCATGCCACAACCAGAAACCTGCGACATGAGTGGCTTTCAGTGTAGTGGCTCATTGCATTATGGGATTAAGAATGTGTTGCAGAATGGTCAGTTGCACACTGGAAATTTTTACAAAAGTAGCAAGTCATCCAGGTTATTTCTTACATACTGCAGATTGTCTTTTTCTTCACATTCTGCATACTGTGCACTACATTTTGGCTAAATCAGTATGCACCAATAGTAAGGTATCCAGGTTGGAAAACGGCCTGAAATAATGTCAAGAAGTAGTGTGTGAAAAAATCAGATAAGCTCATTCTTGCTCCCTCAATAGGAATTAAGAAAATTAACAACTTTCAGATTATCCAAATCAAGTGTACTTAATCAATTGATCATCAACAAGTATGACTACCAAAAGCAGATGTTTTGGCAGTTTGCAGGTCTCAAGCATTCAAGTGTGTGCTAATGCAAAATTAAGGATCAAGACATCAGCAATGGTTTTAAAGAAGCCTATGTCTTCACCCATCAATCTGGGGAAGGTTATAAAACCATAGGACTTTTAGTTATTGAGTCAATCACGAGTCCCTCTAGTTAACAAAATTATTCTAGAGTCAAATGTGAGACCCATTAGTCCAACAGGTAAAGTTTAGCACAAAACTGAAACATGCAACAGGACAATGAAACAAAACATGCAAGCAAATCTACAACAGAATGGCTGAATAAGGACAGAATCAAGAGCATTGTAATGATTTAGACAAACTCCACCCCAGCCTGGTCAAAATTTGTAGCAGGACCTTAAGAGAAGCATGTGTATATATATAGA
>JAOWBL010004602.1:0-10993 GCA_028564865.1 Zenarchopterus dispar | reverse complement strand
ATTCATTCATTCATTCATTCATTCATTCATTCATTCATTCATTCATTCATTCATTCATTTATTCATTCATTCATTCACTCATTCACTTTGACAAATGGACCCCTACAACAAAACCGCTTCATTTCCTCACAGGGCAGATGCAATAAGCAAAAATACAGCAATATTATTTCCTACTGCCACTCTTTTTACATAGTTGGCTCAAGTTACCATGGTGACTGGGCTTCACTGAGCTGCTAG
Organism: Zenarchopterus dispar; assembly: GCA_028564865.1. Lineage (NCBI taxonomy): Eukaryota > Metazoa > Chordata > Actinopteri > Beloniformes > Zenarchopteridae > Zenarchopterus > Zenarchopterus dispar. The sequence continues at coordinate 10,756 of JAOWBL010004602.1, read as the reverse complement.
GCACCCTCATTGCTGCTCTCAGTTATATTTAGAAGTATGGCCATAATAACATGTACTTGAATGATATTATTGTAATTAGGACCACATAACTTATTTATGACACCAAGTTCTTAAAGTCAAGCGATTCTTTTTCATTCTTACACCACTGCATTGCCTAAAGGTTCAAATTTAGTTATTCCTTATTTGTATTATGTATTTCACAAATGATAACTTGACAGGATAACTTGAGGCATACCATTGTAAAAGATAAATCTCAAACAGTCAAATTTGAATAATTAGGTACTAGACAGCTGTGAACTTTTCATAACCAAACATTGATCCAAAACTCTGCAAACTTACAAATCAACACATAAAAAACATCACAAAGGAAGCTAATGTGAAATATTTTGCCTGACAAATCATTTCACATTAAAACTGTGGATTTATTACCTGTATTACCATACAGAATGACAAATGTACACAGTGAAGAAATGTGCTCTATACACCCAAATGACAATTTCAGGATTACAATTCGAACCAGGGCCAGAACTAGGATTTTGACGGCCCTAAAGAAGATTTTGTTTGTGACCTTAAAAAGCATAAATGAACAGACAGATGGACAAATAAATGATCAACAAATCTCCTACTTTCTTTAGAAATAACCAAAATATTATTTGAATTAACTTTTATAGGGAAAGGGTTTTGTTGAATATGTTAAATAAATTGAAATAAAGCCCATTTGGAACCCATTTGATCATGAGCAGCAACAAAACTATTTAAACTGTTCTCATTTTTTTTAATTATGTTACATAAATGTCTCTGCAGTTAAGTATAAATAATACAAACGATAGGAATTCATTGCTTTTTATAGAGATGTAGCAGACAGCCAAAAACACTGCCTTCAGGCCACTGAAAACTGTTAATACTTCTTAATTTTTTTGCTTTTCTTCCTGGCTATTAAAATAGCACATCTGCTTATGAAAAAAATTGTAAAGTGAATTTTTGAGGGCCACTACCATCCAAAACTAAGGGGGAAAAAAAAGAAAAAAGAAAAAAAAAAGAGAAAATAATGTCTTGTCTTTGTGAGGCAGAAACTTCTTTTTTTTTTCTTTAAACAGCTTTCTGTCTTCATAAGTTTATTTCTTGGACTGTTTAGTGTCAAATCTAAAGATGCCACCATAGCGTAGGTGGTGAAATCAAGATCTATCTTGGGATTTGTCGTTATGGTCCATCTATGTATCTAAATGTGTACAGAATAGTTTTGTAAAAAGAATAATCTTCGTTGCATGTTCACGCTGCCAGATGAAATGAGGTGACGGGCCAGATCTGGTCTCTGGACCTCGAGTTTGACACATCTGGACTGGGAGGGTTTATTAACTTGTCTACATAAGTGAAAACTCACTTCAAATGTCTGTTGGAAGACAGAAGAGTAGAAGTACAGTTTTGTAGTGTCTTAGAGCAAATTTCAGAAACATTTCAGTGAATCAGATAAAAATTAAACAAGCTGTTGTACTAAAAGTACACAAAAAGAAACAAAAAGACAAATCTAATCTGTCTTGAACATGGCCTACTGAGACTATACCACACACAGCCAGCTGGGTCTGAGACCCCAGGGACAACAGGAGGTAGCCCTGGGGGGATAGGTTATATCCCCCAACTGACCTGGATGCAGCTGAGGATGCCCCGGGAGGAGCTGGAGGAAGCTACTGAGCACAAGGCGTCTCTGCTTAAGTGTTGCCGTTCAGACGGAGGGCTGGGATTTTTTTCCCCCCACATTTTCTGTTTTGTTCATTTTACGCACTTCTTTCTTGCACAGCAGCAGCAGTAATTGCCCACGCTCTGTCAGAACAGGCAGCAAAGATGCAGGAAAAATAAAATAAAATAAAATCAAAATTTGAGGGCAGAAGGAGCCAGAAAACTAGTTTATATCACAAACCATATCATTACAGAAGTGAGTCTGTTGTGCATCAATTATCCTGCCGTTAGCTCATTCCTCAGCATTTTATTGCTGCTCTTTATGCCTTCTTTCCACTTCGTGCATGCAAAGCACAATCAACATCTCTAATCCCTTCTTTAATTATTCACTTTCGCTTTTCTCAACCAAGTTCCCATTTACTCTGACCGAACACTCTCTGCAAAGCTTTACTTCCACAAAGCTTATATGAGACAAAGCAGTCAGGCAAACCACCTGATCATGTCTGCATCTGTGCTGTGTAGCACTTCATGTTCTTTAAGTTGGAATTCATAGCATTCAGTCACAGCTCATGTAAGGGTTGTTGCTTCCCGTCCAGTCACAGAGACTCCATTGTCATGTGAACAATAGGCATAATTTGTTAAATGGCCATGTGGCCCACATAGTAGGGTCACACAGGGGTGACTCTGGATTGGGCACCAGCACTGGCAAAACTAAGGCTGAAAAGTAATTATTCTAAAAAGTGCATGAACCTGTGACTTCTTTGCAAATCTGCCTAGTATTAACTGATCTCCCATGCGCAAGCAAACCTCACACCTGGAACCATTACTGGATTTTGAGAAGGTGTTTTTTCCAAACATGAATATGCTATACAACATACAACCAGTACACAAAGGGTCATAGATTAGCCACACAAACTACACACACATATATATCATTATTCATTTAACAAAAATGAAGCCATAGATAAAAATAAAGAAGTGGGCAATACCAAGTACCCCCTTCTTACTGCCATGAGATTCGAGAGGGTGAGTGTACTGTTATCATTAGCTCTTAATAAACTGATCATCAGCAGATGTGAAATACTTTAAGTACTTTAAGTACTTTTTTAGCTGTGTGGTCATCTGGATCTGTCAGGTCTGTGTTAACACAATGCCAAAAGGAAAAGATATAAGCCATTATTGCTACATGTCAATCTGGACAAGGTTACAGCAGTTACAATTTGGTGGGATGCCCACTCCTGAGAAGATTAAAAACTGTTTTGACTTCCATCCATTCATTTTCTGTACCTGCTGAATCCATCTACAGAGTCACAGGGTCTGCTGGAGGCTATCCTAGCTCATTACAGGTAATAGGCAGGGGTACACCCTGGACAGGTCACCAGTCTATCGCAGGACTTGAATGGATATCCCACTAAATTCACACTAAGACTAGACTGACTAAAAATCTCAAGAGTTATATGTCAGACTCTGAAGATTTCAACATGTTCAATGTTAACAGCAGCAGGTTTAGATACAGACTTGATTTATACAGCTTGTTTGGAAGGTTTGCCAAGAGAAAAGCTCTTCTGCCTACAAAGAAGACGAAATCATGACAGATATTTGCAAAACTGCATCTGAACAAACCACAAAGTTACTAAAATATTGTCATATGCACAGACAACACCAAAGAGGAGTGGCTTGGCCTTATTATCTTGTGCCATGTTACAACAGCTTCTCAAAATGAACATCTGTCAACACCCACTGGCAAGCAAGGCAGTGGAGAAGGGAGGCTTTTGGGTTATTTTGCTTCCACTGGGTACCTTGCAGTCAGTGAGTGGACTAAGGACACCAGAAACCTCTGGAGGTAAAAGTGAGGTAATCTGTTTAATGCCAAAGTTTGGTCAAAATTAGTTCATGCAAAGTCAGTTCATGCAAGCTTTGATTTAGTTTCCATGAAGCAAAGTATGAAAGTTAAATCAGAGTACCTGAAACATAAAGAGCCTAAGTTTTGAAAAGGTTTAGTCAAAGACTACTTAATCCCACTTAAAATGTTGTGGTTATGAGTAAACACCTGAGAAGGTGAAGTAATTTTGTAAGAAAGGATAGCAGAAAATTCCTTCAGTCATGTGTAAAGTTGTATAAGACACAACTACAGCTTTATTGCTGCTAAAAGTAGTTGTCCAAGATACTGAATTATGGGGGTACTTAGTATTGCCCACCAGAGTTTTCTTTTTCCTTTTTGTCTTCATTTTTGTGTAATAAATAATAGCACAGTAAAAACAATGTTATGTGTGGCTGTTTGTCCAAGGCTGTGTTTTCCTGGGTTTTTATGTTTTTATAATAAAACCATATAATTAAAAGACAGAGTACCAACTTTTACATGTGGCTGTACTTATATTCTTCTCAACTGAAGAAAGTTTGAAAGTGTCCACAGCTTTTTCAGTTGGAAAATGCTAGATTTTTTTTTCCCACCCAAAACACAGTAAAACCGTGTTGATTAGTAACTGTTAAAAAGTTGTGTTAAAAATAACAAAACGAAAACTGTTCATGTACACTTTTGTGGACGGAACAAAGCACCCACACACCTGCGACGAGTATGGTGAGGTCAAAGACAAAAACAGCACTTCTGCAAATGAGTGTGTGAAATCACGCCTTCCTCTAACACAATCATTAGTCAATAACAACGATTTGACTGTGCTATTAAAAGATCTGAGACTTTTTGTCTCATCAAAAGAGTTTGTTGGGACATTTGTTATCAGAGTTTACAGTCAATGAAACAAAGATGGCTGAAGTCTCTCAGTCGAGGCAAGGTTCTAAGTTATAACTGCCAGACAGGATTTAATTAGACAATCGTGTGTGTGTGTATGTGTATGTGTATGTGTATGTGTATATATATATAAATAAAAGAGTGGCCTGAACTGATGCCTACAAAGAAGTGGAAACAGGTTAAGGACGTCACAGCTCTCAGAGCTTACACTTTACACTTCAGTGTCTGAAAGCTGGTTACGCACGTGTAAAACCTCCAGAGTAGATTAAGTTCAAATTGAACTTTGGCTGCAATCCCAGACTGTTTGCCAACAACAACAACAAAAAAAAATACAGCAACTGAGAACAAGAACTCTTTCCAGACTCCTGGAAGCAAATGCGAAACTGAAAAGACAGCTGCTTCTACGGCACGGCAACAGAAAAAAAACATCTCAATTTACTTTATATGTGCTTTAAACTTAAGCGCATTGAAATAAAACTCTATATGGCTTGTTTTATCAAGAACCACAAGACAATTACTGTGAAAGTATGTAGTTCAGATAGAAATATTGGTGAATTCTCCCTACTCTGGACCTTTAGAAAGTGTCTTCAAGGAGCACCTTTTTTTGTTATGAGTCAAATATCCTGCAACAGCCCATGACCGCAGAGTTTACCTCTATAAGGTTCTATCTCCTCTTGGAAGAAAATTGAACCCAATGAAATCAAAGCAAAATTTAATTCTATCACTTTAACTGTCTCTATAACCTTTTATAGCAGCCCAAAACCCCGCAGCACAACCTGAACTGTGCATCCATGACACCTCCACAGCCGTATGCGGGTACTTTCATGAGAAATGAGCGCTGTGTCGCTACACTTACAAGTGTTAATGGCCTACTGAGCCTCTGAGGAGGGAGAGAAGAGCATCTTAAGGCCATTCATTTTAGAGTCGCAACAGGTGATACTGACATTTGAATCAATTTTTTTCTCATGAGCATGGCTGTAGAATGATACCAGGAGGTCTCATCTGTGTCAGGATCAGCAGTCTTCAGATAAATGTATCAGAGAACATTATTATCAAATTCAACTACATTTCCTGAAATGAAGGCAGTACTTCATAGTTAGCATTGTTCTAGGATCATAAAAGTTGTCTTCACTGTATTTTTTCTAGCTTATATGGCTTTTAATTTGTAGATAAATACCAACATGAAACTTCCAAGAGGAAGAAAAAGGTGATCATTCCCGTTAACATTTAACAGCTGATACATAAAGAAATATGGATGGACATTTTCAAACATGAAGAAAACAACAACAGTCAAGGGAATCTACTATCAAGCTCTAACCATCACCATACATGTACATTCTGGTGACGTTTCCTGTCCTTTTGCAGATGAAATTAAAACCATCATCAGAAGTTATCCATTTAAGAGCATCAGTTTACTTGACGGAGGAAATGCACCCTCGTCTTTGCTGTGTTACTGTTTGTGAGCAGCTATTCAGAGACATCGAGGGCAGGACACAAGAGGAGTGCATATATCTGGGACAGTGCAGTCTCCTCCAGCTGTTTCTGCAGACGCTGACGAGCCAGCTCAGCTCAGAGTCACAGTTAAAATCAAGTTCTTCTAGTCTCCTTTAATGTCCTTAAAAACTATAATTTATCAATACAAATGTCTTTCTTAGAAATGAAAAGAATAAGTGATTACAGTAGGTAGTGGTGAGCCTTGTGGGAATGTTTGTGTTTGTGCAGAGTCGATTTTTATTTACTCGTTTCCTTTATTTAGCCATGTGAATAGGATATAGGGAGTTGTGTGACAGGAAGTGAGGTATGCCAGAGAGAAAAGGGAACCTCTGGGAGTGGAGCTCATTTTCCCCTCTTTCCTGTTTTCTGTTTTGTCTCAGCATGTGAGTCACCTTCTAGCATCAGTTTCTTTCACTCCCCCGGAACGAGCGTGACAAAATCACAGATGAGTGCGAGATAAACTGAGAAGGACAAAACCAAACAAGTGAAATAAATGATTTCAAAGTAATCCGTCCTTAGAAGGTGGAGCTATAATGTATATTTCTTACATACATACACAGACATTATCTTATGTCCTCTCAGAAAGAAAAGTCTGGTTTTCTTGGTTTGGAAAAGTACCAAGGAGCCCTGAAAAACTGCTTGTGAATTCAAAGTAATTGTGTGTAACAAGCAGGCAGCAGAGTCATGTGGCTGTTCCCAGATAGCAAAGAAATTTGGTCCAAACCTGGCCCATATCTGCAGTTTTCTTTGGCCCACATTTGGCTTTGACTCAATGTGAATGTAGCTGCCTGCATTTACATATCCACCAGACATGGCCCAGTTCTTCATTTTCTTTGGGCCATGTCTGGCTATCACATTTGTTGTATCCAGCATAAAACTTAGCCTATCTCATACAACGCAAGCCAAAACCCACATTTGGCCTAGTTTGAGACTGTAGGACATGTCTGCTACCTGGGTTAGCCTCAGAACAAGTTGGTTTTTGGTTTGAATCTTGGCTGGCCTCTTTCTGTGTGACATTTATATGCTCATTTTGTGCTTGTGTGGGTTTTATTCTGTCACGTCCTCATATGGATTTGAAACATGTTAAATTGACTGGTTTCTTCCTGTTAAAGGGGAGTTTTTCTTTCCACAGTCACCTGGTACTTGCTCAGGACAGGGGATTGTATTGAAGAAGAATCTCAATGCAATCTGTGGGTTTCCTTAGCTAAGGAATTATTGCTATTGTTATTTTTAATAGTTTTATATTAAAGGGACTAAGCTGGAATGAGCTGAATTGTATCCTTTAAGTAGCTTGAAACGACATTTGTCATAATTTGGCAGTACAGCATTGGATTTTTTTAAAGTGAATGATTTCAGAATTCCATGGAAACAAGGCCACAGATCAGTTCAGATCCACCCTAATTGGCCACTGGTGAACTTAACAACAGAGTTATAGCCACACTTTCTAAAAACACATTGACTTTTGATGAGCTGTGAGGAAATAAGTCTTCTTGTTGCACCTGCTACATGTTTTTTTTCTAACATGAAATGTGCATTTTCAATGTCATGGGGCTTTTGGGTATAAAATAAAACCTGTAAGTGCAAAGTTTTGCAAAATATTCTATTTTTGAATTACCAGAAGAAAAAAAAACATGTCATGCGAGTATAAAATTTTTTTTATGATACATGTATATGGGAGTTATTATGAAATGTATGCAATGTATAAAATGTATATTTTTTCTGCTCCAAATTGCCCCATTTCAGGGGAAACTGAAATTTTCTTAACAGCAGTTCTTTTAAAAACTACTTCATTTATCATATTTTTATTATTACTTTAGCCAGCCTTTATGCATATTGCTTATTTGTGTTGAAACACAGTTTCCTGAAGTGGAAACCCTCAGACATTTTTAGTAAGACATCCATATTTACTCCACTCATCGACGCAGCACTTGCAGTAATTTGCTTGCGAAGATTTGCTTTGCAGAGATGCAACAAAGACTTACTTAGCTCAGATGTTGGATAATCATCATTGGTGGTTGAAAGGACAGAAAGCAATGAAACAATTGAATTGTTGTGCAATGAGTTGAGTGAGTATATAACCATGTTCACGTGTTGAAACAGGAGTGAAAGTAAGACAATTACTAAGCCAATGATCACATACGGCGCATGGATGGACAAAGAAAGTACAAAACAGCAACTGCATGCTTTGCTATATAACAGACACCCTCAGCTCTCTCGAACCCAAAATAAACATAAACAATGGAACCAGTCAGGTATGTTGAATGTGATTTATGACTCTTTATAATTACACAGCTTTTTTTCAGAGAGAAGAGGTGAGGATTAGTAGGAGAAAGGAGGAGATTTTGTTGTTTTAAAATTTCTTAGTAATTAAATAAGGGTTTATTAAGCCATTTTCAGTAAAATAAATAAATAAATGGTAACATATCAACTTCTAACCAAATGTTTGTCTTTATATTTGTCTTGATAAAATGCAGCTCCAGTGAGATCCTTGATTTCACAACCAACAAAGATACCTAGACAAGTATGTTCAAGACAAGAAATTGGTCTTTCTCAGTTGCAACACACTTTCACTACAGAGTCTTTTCCCCTCCTAAACAGACAGATAACTCATTTTTAAACAAATTATATCAATCATACAACAGAGTGTAGCTTTGAATCATTGCTGAAGTGACAGAAGACATCCAGAAAAATCAGTAAAAGTCATATATTAAAATTCTGCCCTGTTAACTATTGTAAGAGAGCCACGGCTGGCACAGTTATCTCATATCACTGCAGGCATATTTCATTGGAATACAAAGCAGAGATTTAGAAGGACACAGGCGGAGAGATGGAGCTGTGGGAGTAATACTGGGATTCTATTATCTCTTAAGCCAGTGTGGCAGCAGTTTATCACAGCAGTCAATCACAAAGTAATCACAATCTGTGAGGAACTCTTTCCACTTTCACTGCCAAAGAACACTTAGTCAGCTTCCAGTGCCTCGACTGCTCGAGATTAAAGTGTTACAAAGAGTGAGCAAGCAGGCTCAATGACAGATCATGTCAGGCTGAATTTTATTTATCAGCCTTCACTGAAAGTGAAATGTACAAGAATGCTGCAGTCGATGAAAGCATACATTTCCTGGGGAGGTGATGCAAAGAAATGCAAAACCAGAATGGTTATTTTAGCTGACTGATGGAAAATGCATCAACTGTTTTGTTAATTGTATTCATTACATCCAGCTCCTGTGTCATTAGAGTTGGTTTAACTTTTTTTTCTTTCTGTCTGTCTCTTGGGCTTGCCTATCTGTGCGTAATTTCACATAAATCGATGTAGGCATAGATGTGCATGGGATTTTCTCATTTTAAAAGTGATCCTAATGGTCAGGCAACATAAGAAGAGTTGTGGGATCATGTCTTTAGTTCTGGGCATCAAGGGTTTCAGTCCCATAGAAAGAAGCATATGTTAAAGCTGCAGTCAGGAACTCCCCAAAAATCCTGCAACTGGCCCAAAAATGTGAACGCACACAACATTCATGCTGTTGGACTCCAAAACTGTCTCCCAAGCCCCTCCCCCTCCCATCAAAGAGTCTCTTCCCCTCTCGTCGAGCTGAACTGTAATGCATGAAGGACAAGGATGTTGGTTACTACGGAAACCTGAGGCATCAGTGAACAGATACCTGAGAATAAATCAGTAATGGAACATACTGAAATAAATAAGTGATCATTTTAGCAAAGATGACAAAAATAAACCTAATAACTGCAACTTTAAGCTTCCTTACTTTTGATATAAGCATCATACTTCTCATGATTGACACAAATGAGATTTGTATTTTGTAACAGAGAGAGGGAGAAAGAGAGGGAAAGAAAGACAGAGAAGGAGAAAGAGAAAGAGAGCGAGCTTCAGGTTGGTCAGTGTTGATATCAAATATTGGCTTGAGTGTATTTTCTATACAAAGAAAGGTGTTCAATAGCGGCTGGGTGAGGTGGAAAACAAGTTGCCTCCTGTTGATCAGACACCAAAGAGTTGCTGCTTCATGCACAAGCTCGGGCTGGTGAAAGACGACGGTCCTCTTAGCTAAGTCATCTGGTTTGTGGTTGTTAAACATTTTTTGTCTGATGGACTGTTTATCTAACGTCTATCTTCTTTCAAAATATAAGAACTGAATGCTGAACAAAACCAGAACAAATGGTTACAAATTCTTTAAATAATCATAAACTTAGTAAGAGGGAAAAACAACAGCAACTTTGGGAATGTGATTCGACAAATTAACAGATGTCTAAACATCAATTTAAAAATAAAAGACAAACTAAAGCAGCTTGCCACAGGGATGTGAGGACCTAGAACCACTGAAACAAAGACAAACACAGATATGTAGTTCAATAAGACTCCAAAGCTGGGTAAAAACAACAAAATTCAATTAACAGTGAAAAGAGCAGAATATTAAACTGCAGCTGAGGTCACAATTATCTCTTTCACTGTGTAAAAATCTCTCCGATGTGAAGCATTTTAATGAAGAATTCCCTCCAGTTTTGAAAACTGTTGTTAGGTCCAGAAGAATCTGGAAGTGACAAAGTTTTTTAAAGTCCACCACTGCCAACAGCTAGTGGAAGAAACCTGAAACTTCCAGCTTTAAGTATTCACAGAGAAGTGAGTTTGCATTATGGGAAATGTTCAAAAACCAAACCACCAACATTGAGCCAGACTTTATCAAATATTACTGAGTAACATACAAAAAAATGAAAAGTACACTTTTCATAATAGAATGTTTATAATCTACTTTTGTTGGAGAACAGGTTCCCCATGTGGGACTGGGTCTGGGTGGAGTTCAACATGAACAAATTTCTTATGAATCCATGTTTTTT
>JAOWBL010004601.1:0-10994 GCA_028564865.1 Zenarchopterus dispar | reverse complement strand
ATGTATATATATATTTATTTATATATATATATATGTATAGATCATGACAACCCTCCCAAACAAGCCATACTTGTTCAGCCTTTTTCTCACTGATTAGATCTTCACACCTGAGAAGACGGGATATCTTGAATGTTCTCCACTTGGAAATAATCTTTCTCTCTGCAGAGTTACAGACTCCAACTTGTTCAGTTTTTATGGCCCATTTCTGATCGAGGGGTTGCAGAAATGGCTCCTCTAATCTCAGTGCTGATGGCTTTCCTCCTTGGCGTTATGTTAACAGTCTTGGATGTGCTGCTTGAGAAGATGTGCCCACACTCGCTGGTGATCAGTTTATCACAGGAGCATTTGATCCACAGCACTCGACGGCTTCTTACCAAACCAGAAGGTTTCTGAGTTTCGATTGAGCTTTCATTTGTTTTTGTCCTCCTGAGGTTGTATCTTGTTATTTATTTTATGATTTCCTGATATATAAAACCTTAGAACTGTCGGGATGTACCAGCTTTTTTTTACATGAAATTTTTAAATCCTTTTTTTTTTTTTTTTGGAGGTATGGGATGCTCCATTTGTTCAGCCACCTTCGCCTGGCCTGAATTAGCTCTCGCTGCCTGGCTGCGGCGGCTATTTTAGTTATCTCTCCTGCTGTTTTCAGCTCTGCCTCCCCAGGGCCCGAGTGCCATATTCAGCCGTCTCCGCCGGAGCAAAGATGTGGAATAAATTCAGATGATCTGAGTGAGGGAAGAGTACAGATGACGGCGGGGAAGTCTGTGGGTTTACGGGTAGAAACCTCCACCTCGGCAGCAACATCTCCCCACCCTGTCTGAAAACATAAAACGAAAGGTTTTTAACAGCGTTTCAGGAACTTGGTGGGTCACGTTCTTTTGTGCTTCTGGGATCAGATCGAATGAGCAGGCAGAATTCTGTGGAAGCACATCATGGTTCCCCACTCTGGGTGGGTTTTCACTAGTGGGGTCTCGGTTCAAACTTGAGAAGCTGGAACTGTTGCAGAGCCGACGACAAGCTGCTCAGACTCCTTCAGTTTTCTTTCCAAACACGCCGATGGTGGCGATGAAGAAGGAAAGAAGGCTCAAACTTGAAAAAGTTCCCTAAAATTCCCGTTGTAGGGAACTTCCTGGCCACAAAGACGGTTGAAGCGCGCTACCAGGTCACTCTCGTTACACCATCCCGTCACCACTCGAGCCTTTGTTTCATCGACATGATTCATGCCCCTCCCCCACCTTTAAAAGAAAATAATAATCCTGGAAGAAAGGCTTACAGTATAATTACATGCATTATAAATCTAAGGCCTTGGACTACTACTTCTCCCTTTCTCTCTTTCTGTTTGCCCCCCCTCCCCATATCATCTCACCTGACCAAGGCCACAGTCTGAACAGCCTCATCGCCATGGCAACCCCCAATCTCCCCGGCCTTAATTGGATCTTCTTGATGAAGTTCCCGGATAAAACCAGAGATGACTGGTGGCGGGAGGGATGCAGGGGTGGAGACGGGGCCCGGGGGACTAAAAAAAGAGGAAAATGCTCGGTGGGTCGGATGTGGAAGGGATTGAGTGTGTGTGTGTGTTCGGCAAGAAGAAGGAAAAGATCATCTTATTTCCGTAAATACATTCTTGAAATAGAAGCAGCTGTTACGCGGCGGCGTGTGTGGTGGAAAAGCACGCTTTGACTCCAAATATTCCACGGATCGTTCCGAGTTTAATCCACCGCTTTGCCGCTCTCATCATCCCAAGAGGCAACATCCACTATCTGCTGAAGCCCCAAGGGAAGGGGGGGTGGAGGGGGGGATCGAGGGAAATAAGGCACGAGGAGGAGAAAAATGCACCAAAGAGGAGAGAAGAAGAGTGGAGGAGAGGGGATGAAAGAGAGAAGAAAAAATGAAACAATCACTCACACATGAAGAAGAAGAAAGTGAGAGAAAACAAGACAAATAAAGCTGAAGGAAAAGCAGTAATGAAAGGGAAAGAAGGGAGCAGAAAAGGAGGGAGGAAGAGGGAGCAAAGGACAGGCAGGGAGATGGAGCGAGAGAATGGGTCTCTCTCACTTCACTGGATCCCTTTCATGTTTCCAACTCATCATCTCCGCAAAGGGAATCAAAGATGAAATGAATAGCGTGATCCGGGTGTGTGTGGGTGGAATCGGAGGATGCTTGTTTATGTGTGTGTGTGTGTGTGTGTGTGTGTTTGCTTGTTTGTGTCGAGCGTGCACGCTCCCGTGTCCGTGTGTTTATGAGAGTCTTGATTTAAAGCCGGGGACGTGTTGTGAAAACAGGTGAGTTTGTGTGTGTGTGTGTGTGTGTGTGTGTGTGTGTGTGTGTGTGTGTGTGTGTGTGTGTGTGTGTGTGTGTGTGTGTGTGCCGAGAACTGCCGACTTTACACGTTTGAGTGGGTGGTTTTCATCAGCAGCGCCTCCCACTGAACTCCTCTCAGAGCACAAATCCGACGAACGGCTGCAGCGCGGTGAAGGAGGGCGTTTCAGGAGTCCGGAGCCCTCGTCGGCATGGTCTCGGCCTGGCGGCGGACGTGGCGGCGGACGTGGCGGCGGCTTCGCTCTGAACTCGCGCCGCCCCTCTTCCCGCCCAACGACGACCTTCTGGCGTCATCGAGGAGACGAACATCAAGAGTCGCTCAAAGAGCAGAAAGCTTTTTCTCTCACCGACTCAAATCGAACGCAGAGCGCTCAGAAAGAAAAACAACAACAACAACATGTAAACAAAGCACACGCGTGATTTCAGCCCGTCAACACCCGGACTAATACCACAGAAGAACACAAACCAGAAATACAGATCAATATTTGTAACCTCAACTTCAGCACATGAGAGGGGACAGGGAATCTTTTCTGTTTGTTTGTTTGTTTTTCGAAGCCAAGACCATCGTAGGGAGTCATCACTGCAGATTCAGTCAAAAATAAAAATCATCGGCGAGAGTTTGAAAAAGTGCTGGTAAAGATGAATCAGTCAGGTAAAGTTAGCTGATTTTGGAGCTCGGATGAAAACAAAAACAGAGGATTCAGAGTTACGTTTGGAAATAGTTTGGATGCGATCGATCATAAGATTTCACTGCACAAATCTTTTAGAACATTTTTTATTTACCTTAAAAAGATATTTTTCAGATTGCAGTGACACACGAGCAGAGAATGATCCTTGATTCAAACAAACAGCCTTTTTTAAATAAACATATTCGGCCTCCTGGTTCTAAAAAACACTTTGATTTGTATTCTTTAATTTCGCTTCCATGACGACTGTGAAGGGGGTTAATGATTGACATGTGGTGGACGTGTCTGTTCCTGTTTCCCCAGACTACGGGTGGGGAGGAGGGTCATACTTCCTAGAACGGGCATGAGTTGATATTATGTGTTATTAACACGTTAACTTTGACAACCTGAACTGATACATTTATTGGACTTGAAAAAAAAAATGTTTTGTGTGATTGAGTGACAGATGTCAAAAACGATCCACAAGATCTCCAGAACATCATCACAGGATGGATGTAAAATATCAACACGGAAACAAGTTAATCTGATCATCCATCCATCACCCATCCATCTATGTATTCATCCATCCATCCATCCATCCATCTATGTATTCATCCATCCATCCATCCATCCATCCATCCATCCATCCATCCATCCACCCATCCATCTATGTATTCATCCACCCATCCATCTATGAATTCATCCACCCATCCATCCATCGACCCATCCATCATCCATCCATCCATCTATGTATTCATCCATCCATCGACCCATCCATCATCCCTCCATCATCTATGTATTCATCCACCCATCCATCCATCCATCGACCCATCCATCCATCTATGCATCCATCATCATCCATCCATCTATGTATTCACCCATCACCCATCCATCCATCTATCCATCCATCCATCCACCCATCCATCCACCCATCAATGTATTCATCCATCCATCCATCTATGTATTCATCCATCCATCTATCCATCATCCATCCATTCATCATCCATCCATGAATCCATCCATCCATCATCCATCCATTCATCCATCCATCCCTCCATCCATTCATCCATCCATCTATCCATCCATCCATCATCCATTCATCCACCCATCCATCCTCCATCTATGTATCCATCCATCTATCCATCCATCCATGTATTAATTCATCCATCTATCCATCCATCCATCATCCATCCATGTATCCATCCATCTATCCATCCACCCATCCATCTATCCATCCACCCATCCATCTATCCATCCATCCATGAATCCATCCATCCATCATCCATCCATTCATCCATCCATCCCTCCATCCATTCATCCATCCATCCATCTATCCATCCATCCATGTATTCATCCATTCATCCACCCATCCATCATCCATCTATGTATCCATCCATCTATCCATCCATCCATGTATTCATTCATCCATCCATCATCCATCCATCCATCATGTGAACCTTCTTCTCTCTGTTCAGGACCTCAGGGGTCTGCTGGAGCGTATCTCAGCTACCGTGGACACGTCACCTGAACTACACCTAAACATGCTCACACCCACTTCTGTGGGGAATTTGTAATCACCACTTAGCTTAACCTTTTTAGAAGAAGAAGAGACATTTTATATCAGCTGGCAGAAAGTGGGTGTTTAATGGTAGTAAGATGTGTGATCTGAAATATATATTGACAGTATCTCTAACGCGTATTATTATTGAGCTCATATTTTTCTCCTCTTTTTTAGTTTTACCAAACAGCAGAGTAATAAAACACAATGCTGTGTCTCTTTCCCAGAAATCAATATCAGTATGTGATATTTAAAACCGCTTCCAAGCAACTAAAAGCTATCTCGTTTGTTTACTTGACCCTTTCATCAGTTTGAATAGAGAGAGGAACGGAGGAGAGGCAAGAGAGGAGCATCTTCATTTAACTCGTCTCCATCTGTCGGTTTAACCTGCACGGCTTCCCGTGCACACCCACACTCGTGCACTCTTAGAGTACAGCCACAGTGGAGAGACTCCTGAACACACACACTCCTCCAGTTTTTCGTTTAAAAAATGCATCTCGACTTCAGGGCCCCCCTTCAAACTGCCTCCATCCACCCGTCTCCACCTGCTCGACTGGATTAGGTATCTGCTCTTGTCAGACACAAGCGTGTCTTCACTGAGATTATAGGTTCCATTTCCTGTCCGTCCGTCCCTCCGCCTGTCCGTCTGCAGCTCCAGCCATCCGTTTCGGCGAGCCTCTATCACTTCATCTGGACAAGAATGTTCTGGAGCTGCGGCTCATCCTCTCATTTCACACCTGCACCTCTCTATTTCACCTGAGTCGGTGGGGTTTTTCCACGCCGATGTCATGCATATGTCTGGCACCTAACGAGATCCAGGAGCAGATAATGTGACGAACACCCAGATTTCCAGATGAAACTGTCGTGATTTTCTCTTATTTTAATACTCACATGTGCCATAAACGTGTAGCTCCATCTTGTCAGGAAGTAAGAACAATAGTTCGTGTGTGTTGCTGCTTCCAGCAGGCGAAACTTTTAGATGGAGGAAAAGATCAAGTTTTTGGATTAACTTTCTCAGATGTAAAGCTGATTGCTTCTTTTCTATCTGGCTTTGTTATCTCCAGAGGGGCTTTGTTAAACCTGAGCGGCTGACATCTGCTAAGACCTTCTGACTCTGCTGCTCCTCTTCTTTATCTGCACCAAAACAAGAACTTATTTGGACTCGGGGTGCCACTGACCCTGTTTATTTATTTATTTATTTTTATTTTATTTATTTATTTATTTAGGTTTTTTTTTGTTTTGGCCAGTCTCTGAAGAAGAAGTGTAATGGCTTCCCCACATCTGCACAGACAACAGTCTGTTACGGTGTCCCGCAGGGTTCAGTTCTGGGGCCGATCTTGTTCAGTTTCTACATGCAGCCTTTATTATCCAGAAACACGGCATCAACGTGCACGGCTCTTCTGATTATACTCAGCTGTTCTTATCAATGAAGCCGGGTGTGACAAACCCATCAGCCAAACTTCAGAGAAATTTTTGCAATGACCTCCAATATAACTGTCCAAAGCCTTGGATTTATTTCCAGTCAGGATTTGTTGTGTAACCAGCAGATTAATCAGGTTTGTTTTTCCATCTCCGTAATATCTCCAACATTAGGAGCATCCTCTCCCAGAGTGATATAATAAAACTAATATACATCTGTAACTTCTAGACTAGACCGCTGTAATGTTTTATTTAGAGTCCAAGTAATTCTCTGAACATCCTCCAGCTGATCCAAAATGCAGCAGCTTGAATCCTGACAGGAATCAGCGAGAGCGACTCCTTCTCCTGCGTTAACCTCGCTCCATTCGCTCCTCATAAAATTTACAATCCAATTCAAAATTCTGTTATTTGTGTTTAAAGTCCTGAACCGCCCCTAATGAAGCTCTCCGCTCTCAGAGTTCAGGTTTACTTGTAGTTCCTCGAAGATCCAAACGGGTCTTCTTCTTCTTATGGAACCAGTTTGGGTTAATGAGGCTGACAGTACAGGACCAGCGTTCATAGCTGCAGCTACACAACAACAGACGCTACATAAATAAAAATCACTTGAATTAAGAGATGTCACAGTAACGATACACAAATGATGTCTCTTTTCTCTTTTTTACTTTCTGTGGAGTGGTTTTTCACATGACCTGAAGCCAACCTGTAATCAGGCTTCTCTTAATTATCGAGCCTCACCATATGTTTTTCCAAAGCGAAGTACGTTTGATTTTTATTCAGCATTTACTTATCCTTAACTGGAACGGCGGTGAAGTACTCTTGGGTTGTACCTTACCATAGATATATTAAAACAAACTGTAATCGTGTAATATCAGGTCAGAGAATGAACTACTCCTCCTCCTCGACCCTTTTTAAGCGCAGTAAAAAGGTTCATTGCGGCAATCGCAGTGAAAAAGAAAATATATATATATATAGTACGATATTTATCAATTCCAAAACACATAAGACCTGTTTTAAAAGCTCCATTTCTAATGTCTGAGCTGAATAAACAAAACTGAGCACTAAAAGCTGCAATGATGAAAAAAAACAGAAAAAAAAACGGCAGGACCGAGCGTTGTGTGCTGCAATTAACGGACAACAGAAACAATGGACGTGCACGGATGCCAACGTCAACGCCGGTACTGTATAAAGGCTTTTAACAGTCGCCTGTTTTTACATTAATATTCAAGTACCGACTCACTTCTGTGGAAGTGGAGATCATGAAATAGTTTTCCATCTGCTCACAGTAGTTCGCATGACACTGAAAGTGAAGTCATATGGACTTATAACAGGACGGCAGACGTACAAATAGTCATTTTTACTCACGTTTTATTCTCATGCAA
This sequence comes from Zenarchopterus dispar, assembly GCA_028564865.1. Lineage (NCBI taxonomy): Eukaryota > Metazoa > Chordata > Actinopteri > Beloniformes > Zenarchopteridae > Zenarchopterus > Zenarchopterus dispar. The sequence goes on along the minus strand of JAOWBL010004601.1, from coordinate 3,654 downwards.
AACTAAAATGATCTTAGTTGTCCGTAGGGACCCTGACCATGCTGGCACTTCAGTTGAGCTTTGTTAAAAGCTTAAAATCACAGTTTATTCTGACGTCACTACTCGTCATGGAAGGAAGGAAGGAAGGAAGGAAGGAAGGAAGGAAGGAAGGAAGGAAGGAAGGAAGGAAGGAAGGAAGGAAGGAAGGCATAAAAGAGTCTCTCAGCAGAAGGAAGGAATTCAGAATTTGAAAATTAAAATCTGATTTTTACACGTCTCTCGATCCGAAGCCTCTTTACTGCTCTGACATTGAAATTCTAAAACATTATGCACATAATTCAGGAGTAAATGGTGAAAAAATAAACTTGCCCCAGTGTGATCCTGACGCTGGTACTTTTCTGGCTCTAATGATAGAGGTGGCAACAGTTAGAAATCTAGCAGGAAAAGGAATTGCTTTGTGTCACTTACAACATCAGATCTCAGACTTCAGCAGTGGCGACTGGAATTCATGCTGTCACTACCAGGGGAAGGTTGAAAGAAAGAGGACAAACTACACTCTAAGCCCCACCCACAACCCACAGAATCAAGGGTCCTGGAAATGTTTGTTTTGTTGCTCACTAAGTGTCGTACTGACGCCAACCCAGAGTATTAAAAGTTGCTGTTTCGCGACTGCTACACTGGAGATTGACTCCAAAAGTAAGTCAACCTGCACTGACTCTCATGTTAAACTGCTTAACCTTACAGCTGAAAAAATATATTTACATCCTGGTTCAAACAAAATGTTTTGGTCTTTGGTATGATTTCACATCCATGACAACTCTGAAGGGGATGAATTTTTTTCTACCATGTCAGGTGAATTCATATAAAGAAATATATTTATTGCTTGAGACATAAACATTTGATTGACAGTTGGTTTAGCCATGGTTATCCATTATCACTTCCTCATAAATAATCATCAGGCTACCAAGCTTGCTAAAACAAGAGTTTATACAAACCCAATGTCTGCTAAACACAGTGATTATTCTTTATTTCACCACTGAAGCAACATCTGAAACGCTATTATATTATACCGTAAATGTCCACTGACAGCTCTAGAGCTCCTCCGGTGAGGATCGGCTGAAGTTTGATTGACATACAGTACCAATTGGCTTCTTTGGCATAACATGGTGCCCCACTTCCAACATGGCACCTCACAGTATGAGCAAAAAAAAAGGCTTCAGAACCGCTCTTCAGAAAACCTATAGGCGATATCTTGGATATGTTAGCTTATTTCTGCAGTCCATAGTTGCTCACAACGGTTTGAGCAGGCTGACTGGATGATATTCAGGTACTCAAATCTAAAACTAAAATAAATCTAAAACTGTTCATGATGCTCACATTTAACATTGTTGAATGTTTAAGATCTTTGATCATTTACAAAACATGCCGTCATTGCATGGTCAGATTATGAAAAACTTTAAGTTTTAAGGCATCCTTAAGATGGGCATGTTAAGAAAAGTGTACCATACATTTTTTTTTTTTTTTGCATTAGAGGTCATATACTTGGGTAGCCAAAGTCACTCTCAGAGAGTTTTTAAGAACAAATCCTCCAGTTTTACTTTTGGAAAAATTTCAATACAGTCTCTTCATAGATATCATAGGTTTTTGACCAGTTTCATGTTTTAACTCCTTTATGATGAGTAATCATCACAGTGAATGAGTTGTTTATAAGTGCGAGCAGCTGATCGAGATATCAAGAAGCTAAATTATACCCGGACTGAGAACCAAGTACCCCTAAGAGCTGAAGAGGAGACTTTGTAGATGAAGAGCAGAAGTAAAGCAAAAAGAGAGGAAGAGGACATTTAATCCAGCGCCTCCAACTGTGATCATCGATTGATAGGTCTCTTGAAAATTAAATGTACAAGCTTGAAATTCTGATGAGGACAAATCTGTACTTTTGGCAGTGCAGTAATGTATCTCACTGAGACATGGCTGGAGGAACATGCCTAATGCTGCAGCTCTCTCTTTCTCTCTCCTCTCTCTCTCTCTCTCTCGTATGTTCTCATGCTGGTTTTTTTGTTGGACAAACTATTCCTAATTTCAGCAGTTAAATGTACCGATTCTGTTATTTTACATTTTTTGAATACACTCACATTGTATGTAGGGCTACTGTAGCACAAGTATATACCTTCTGCAAAATGAACTGCACAGTATACAAATGAAGTGAAACATATATAAAAATAATAAAAATGTGAAATTAGGAATCATTGTTCCACCACCTTCAGTTATAGTGTCAATTCTTAAAATACAACTATGAACAAAGAGTGTAATACTACACCACAGCTCAACATGAACATTCACATAAACCTGTATGAACACAATAAAGCCTCAACCCTGCTCTGTACACAACCCACAGAGCAGGGGTCACCAACCCTGGTCCTCAAGATCCACTGTCCTGCATGTTTTCGATATTTCCCTCCTTCAACACACAATTAGACAAATGACTAATGTTTCATTAGCAGACTTGTGCAGATCTTAAGGACAAGATACGATTATTAATTAGAATCAGGTGTCTCGATGCAGGGAAACATCTAACATGCAGGGTTGAAGACTACTGACATAAAGCAAGGAACAACAACACCCACAATGCAATGCGAACTGCGCAACCCCAGCACCCTACACTATTTTCTTTTATGACTTAAACTGGATGAAATGTCAGCAGCTAAATTATTTTTTCATGGCCTTAAGTTATGACAGAGGTGTCTCTAGCTCACAGTTACTGAAGATGATGCCATTAACAGTTTCAAAAAAGAGTTTGTACTATAATACTGTGGGATTTTGACCAACATATTACAGACATTTCCGTACTATATTAGGAAATTGTCAGCATTTGAAAAATTGTGATAACTTGTCCCCTTGAAACCTCTTAATTCACTACTGTATCATTACTATAAGTTGTGTAGAATATTTTTCATAAAACATGTCACTGTTTATAAACAAGCTCACAGTTTAGCCTGTTATGTATAGAATAAAAGGGCACCACAAGTTTCATCATGAGGCATAAAAATATGTGAAATGTAAGAAATTTGTCTGAAAAGATAAATAGAGAATGTTGTCTTTAAACAAGGTTTTATAGTGCAGTGGAGTGCACAATAAACTCCTATCCATTAACAATAAATGATGAAGCGTTCCAATAATCTCTTCATAAAATGAATTTAACACTCAGCAACACAGAGAGCTGCAGTGGGAAATGAAAAGTGCTTCTAATGAATTAAGTCACATAAATGGCTCTTCTAAATATTGAGTAACTCTAGAAAAAAAAAGAGAAATAAATAGACTTCATTTTGTCCTTAATCTTTTTGGCAGCTCTATTTGTTTGTGAAAAACTTAACTTGAAACACTTTGAAAGTGTCTCATCAGCAGAAAGCAACCTAAGAGGATAAAAAGCCCTCAGTGAAGAAATAAAAAAAAGACCAAAAGCTGATCCCTAGCAGCGCTCTCCTTAAAACCTCTGCTTAAACTTTATATGTCGCTCAGACTTCTCTCCCTTGCCTGATAGTTTAAACACCATATCCACAGTTTTTAGTTCTTTACCTCTTTCTTTAAAAAAAAAAATAGACAAAACCATGAACAATTCAACATTGATATCACTTTTAACAGCTTTTAGCCATAAACATATACATTTGTGTATATATA
>JAOWBL010004598.1:0-10996 GCA_028564865.1 Zenarchopterus dispar | reverse complement strand
TGTTAAAGGCACTGGAGAAATCAAAGAACATGATTCTACCAATGCAGCCTGCTTTGTCTAGATGATTATGGGTTTGTCCAAGCAGGTGTATGATGGCACTTTCAACTCCAACTCCATGACAGTAAGCAAACTGCAGTGAGTCCTGGAAAGTTGCTGGTTTGCTTATTCAGGTCGGCAAATAAAAGTCTCTCCAGGACTCTCATGATGTGGGATGTCAGGGCTACAGGTTTATAGTAATTAGGAGAAGATAAATTAGATGATTTTGATACTGGAACAAGGCGGGATGTCTTCCACAGCACTGGAACCTTCTCCTGACTCAGGCTCAGTTTAAAGAGATGCCATAGAATCCCACATAGCTGGTCTGAACAGACTTCCAGGACTCTGAGCTGATGTATCTGCACCTGCAGCCTTGCTCTCTTTCAGTCTCTCCAGATGTCTCTTCACCTGACTGCTAGAAACAGATAGGCAAGAGAGGGGGCGGGGAGGTGGATGGTGGTGGGTGAGATGAGAAGGGGCCACCGTCTCCTGATGTAGTAGGAAATGATGATGGAGAGGAAGCAAGATCCATGACTGAGGTAGAAGATGAGACAGCTGAGGTGTGACAGAGAAGCTCTGGGTCAAAGGAGGATGGAAGGTTTGGCTGGGGGCAAGCGAGGAGCATGCTGGGATTGTTTGAATTGAACCTGTTGAAGAATTTGTCCACTTCATTCGCTGTCCAGACTTCTTTCTCTCTGGTCCTCCATCTCCTTCAAGTCTGAGATCTTCTTCATCCTTGGCCACACATCTCTTGCATTGTTGTCCTGGAGCTTGTTCTCCACCTTCCTCCTCTACATCTCCTTGTTGTCTGTAATCTTGACTTCCAGTTGGTTTTGTTCCGGCCTCAATAATTCTGTGTCTCCCTCTCTGATGACTCATCTTTCTAGCTGAGGAGCTCTTTCAGGTCATTGGTGATCCAGGGTTTGTTATTGGGGAAGTATATCACTGTTCTGGTGGGGATGATGTACACACAGAGGTTGATTTAGTCAGTCACACATTCAGTCATGGTACTGATGTCATCCGCCATGTGGCTAACAGAGGACATCCCAGTCTGTAGCCTCAAAACATCCCTGGAGAGTTTCTTCAGCTTCCTGTAACCACTTCCTCACAGTCCTTTTGGTCACAGGTTGCCTCTGGATGATGGCTTTGTAGGTATAGGAGATAAAGACCAGATTATGATCCACCTTGCTGAAAGATGGCTGTGTAAAGGAGCTGTATGCATCTCTGACAAACATAAATCCTATGTTTTATTTTTTTTTTCTGTTGGAACACTTGACAAACTGCTGAAATGCTGGAAATATGGCAAAGAAAGATATAACTGAGCTCACCAGTTCAATCACGCTGCTATGAATATGTTGTGTTGTTGAGTCTGTAGCTTAGCAACAGCAGCTGTTGATGTCACACCAGAGTCTGCACCAGCTGATGGCAGGATGTAAACTGCCTCAATAACAGTTCTGAACTCTCTCAGTAGATCATGAGGACAGAAGCTCATAGCTAACAGTTCAATATCTGGGCTGCAGAAACAATGTTTCACACTAGCATGTCCTTGATTACACCATCTGTTGTTGACAAGCACTGCAATTCCACCACTCTTGCTTTTTTCCGCTCCTCTTCAAGTCTCTATCTGCCCGTATCGTCTGAAAACCGGGCAGAGAGATGCTGCAGTCTGGGATATGCTCTTGCAGATTTGTCCTCGTCAGCGCTTCAAGCTCGTCCATCTTATTAATGAGAGATCTGAGGTTGCCCAGAATAACAGTTTGGGGCACTGGTTTAAAGTTCTTTCTCTCTCTCTTCTTTACTCTTGGTCTACATGCACAATGTCTCCTCCCCAGCTCGTGGGACAGTTGGGGCCTCGGTCTGGGTATAACAGCAGTTCATTCATTGTGATGGTTACTAATGATAAGAAGATGAAAAAGTAACAAAGCAAATCCCTCAAGAAGCAAAGCATCCAAAGTGGAATGAAAAATAATTCAAAAACTTTTGATATCAATGAAAGAGAGTAGGTTGAAAAACGACAAAAAAAAGTAAACCGGCAATAACAATCGAAAGAGCTACTGCAGCAAGCTGCCACCATGAGCGGCGCTAATCAGTGCTGAACTACAATCTGGCAGTTACCTGAAAAAGGCTACACATTGTCAAAATATATGGTTTATATTGTAATCACCCCAGAACACTATAAATGAATAGAAATTAAAATCTATCAAATTGAAAGCAGATTTATTGTGGAGCAAAACCAGCAAGACAAAAAAACTTCAGGACTCTGTACTAACCAGTCATCACTGAACGGTATATGCTGACTGCACTGTACTATTTTAAATCTCAGGACCCCAAAAATGGACTAATAAGTCGAAATCCTTATACACTGGATAGATACATTACAATGCAGTAGAACACATTAAGAAACAACAAACTCTCACACCATGATAAAGTCAATTTTATAAATGCACTTTTGTGCCTTTAACACCAGATTAAGTTGGATGTTTCCCTATTCGTTTCCCTTCTGGCAAATATGAAAATAAAAGTAGTGGCCAACCCTTTTTACAAAAACTGAAGATAAAGTTTTATGTTTATAAGGACCTACCTCAACATTCTGTTTTTTTCTTGGAGTATTGTTTTTATATTTTTGCATTAAGTAAGGATCATGATCATATCTAGCATCTGTACACTGTTCCCACTCCTTCATATAATGTTTATTTTTTTTTCACATAAGCCAGACTTTGTCATTACCAAACAACAAATAATTCTTTACACATAACCAAAACAACTCCAGTTCAGAAAACGTCAATAAATGAATGGATGAATGAATGAAAAAATGAATAAATGAATGAATGGAAGACCACTGCACAAAATCTGAACTCCAGTTTTTGAATTTGTATTTTAATTTATATTTTAACTCTCACTAACTTCATATTATTTAATGATACACTTCAGTTTCTTTTTCATTTTAAATCTGCAACCCATTCCTGAAAAGACCTGGAGGGGATATTTAGGGCTAATAATAAGATATAATAAATGAAAACATAAAACATTACAACAAAGTTATTTCAAATAGCTGATGTAAAATGATTGTGGTTAGGCAATGTTTCACAGATTTCATGCAACTTTTTCGTTATAATGTGCAAAAGCAACATCAATGAAAGGCTGAAGCTTGGAGGAACAAGGATGGATAGAGAATTTCAACTCTCTCAACAGATGCACGTAAAGAAAAGTATTAAACCCTTTAAAGCAGCACAAAGCAGCATTACCTTTTTTAGCTCGGAGTCCCCTGGAGCCTAAGTTAAATCATTTGGTGTTTGGTCTCTTGCCATCCTCTCGTTTTCTCTTCCATAGTTACTTTATTGAATCCTGAGGCTGCTACACACTGCACAACACTGCACAAGGTAAAAAAGCCTTAGGATAACCTTGTCCAATGATGGTATCTAGGATGGAGCCACCACAAAGCGGTCATATGTTTTTGGTGAGATGAAACACCATTACACAGATTTTTTGGAAATAAACTATATATGTGTGTGCTCTGTAACAAAGATGAAAATGGAGTTGTAGATATTATTAGAAACAAAATCCAGGTATGGGGTTGTATTTACAATTCTGCATTGCTCTGACATGTTTCAGTTCTGTGGGGCTTCATCATGTCTACATTTATAACAATTTCTCACAACAATTTACTGCCTTCAATAACTCTACTAAGACACACACTTTGGTTATGTACAATATCTGCATCCCAGTAAACATTTTTGTCATAGAAGAATTATATGTATTTACTTTTAAACCACCATAAGAGTATGTTTCTTCTAATTGTATATCCATTCTCACTAATGGCGCAACAGAATCTCAGCCTCTATTGAATCTATATCCTTCACTTCACAGTCCAGAGTCAGCAACACAGTCTCTAATGTATCTGGTCATTAACTACTTTATACAGTTGGCGCTATTTCTAAACACTACTTTAAAACAAAAGGGATAACATTTCTAGGTGGTTTTTCCTGCAGGACACAAACAGTAGAATTCTCCTCATTTTTCCCATTGCATTTGGTTTTCGGGCCATCGCTGTGGCTGTAGAAGAGAAATATTGAGTGGACTTTTGATGGGGGAGATGCCTCCACAATGATGCGCACAGCAACAAGGTTCAATTAGTAAGGTTAGTGGCCCAAGTCAAGAGACAAAGTTCATAATACCATGCTTCCAGTCAGTGTCTACCTCTCTGATCACTATGGTTGAAAACCCAGTGTTTATTTATTTATTTAAATATTTTTTTGCCCTGTATTTGGCTTGATTATCACAGGTGTCCTGACAGCGGCTCTGAATGGCGCTGTCATATGCCAACCGGGCTGTCTATCACCATCCCCTAGTCAGACTGATTTGATCCTCTGTGAGGAGTTTGCAGCCTTTCTTGCACTCCTGATATGATTTTCTGCATCACCAATTCATGCATCACTCACTGTGCCCCCATTGCACCTCTGTTACTACTTGCCAAGGCTGACCAGGGCTGGAATGGTGGTGGAATGAAATGTTATGCCGTTCCACCTCTGTGGGATTCTGGTGGTGTGAATGGTACTTTGTTTCTTTCACCCTCGGGGACGTCCATGCCTTTTTTAAACAGTACAATAAAAACCACATTCTGCATACATTACAAGGACACAAACAAGCAAGAAGAGGGTATGAGAACTAAACTGGCCTGCCTGCAGTCATGACTTGAACAGTCCTAGTCGAGAATTTGTGTAGAATTTTGTAAAAAAAAAAAAACGTCATCGGTTCACCTTTATGTACCTTAAAACATTTTTGCAGGAAGAATAGAGAGAAATAACCTCAGATTTTCATTGACTGTTATCCTTAAAGTTTGAATGTCTTAGAATTATTTTGAGAAGGAATGACATTACAAATTGGTAAAATATTTACTTTTCAAACTATTGCTGGAACGCAAACAAAATGAATTGAAAGTTAAGAAAAAACATAGTATATTGGAATCATACCGTCTGCAGTGAGATATGTCATTTCTGAAAGTCAGAATAATAAAGTAAGATTTTTTTCAATCCAATCAATGTTTGAATTCAATTAAAAGAAAAACAATATCAAGCATAAATTTGACTCAACTTTACTATGGAATATCATTGCATAAAAGACAATTGTTCTTAGATTTTACAAATGTTTTGTAGGGATCCCACTCAAGCGCAAGTTATGAAAAGCTGAGGCATGCCTTCCTGCACACCTCCAGCCGCTGGGATCACTAACATCTCTGTTGTCTGCTTCAAGTCACTTCTGGCCACGGAGGCGGGGATCCTAGGACGCTGGGGTGGGTGGGTGGGGGCGCCCTTCCCCTGGTGTCCTGCTGTCCCTCATTTGGCCCCCACTGGGCTCTTATAGATCAGCTCTCCCTCCCTGGCATGGCTTGGCGCTGTGCTCCTATCTGTCCAGGTGGGGTGTGGGATGTTGGTTTGGAAGACCAGACCACCACTCTGTTCTTGCCCCCTGGCTGAACTCTTGCCATCCCTCTTTTAATGCATATCCTCTTTTTTTTAATGCACATCACAGAGCACTTTTACACAGGGTTACTCTGGGGTTACACACTAGATTATTTGATAGGATCAGAGGTGCTAGCTAGTGGAGGGGAACAAGTGGTGAACAGGCTGCAGCACAGGAGTATGTCGCTATCCTCCCACCTCCCCCATGCCCACTCTGGTGCTCTGAGACTATCTTTATCACTTAGTGTGGGTTTACATGGTTTGGTACCACTTGGTCACACAAAAAGTACAATACAATGCAGGAAGCATTGGTTACATGATACACTTGTTTTGTGAAGAGTGGTAAATAATAAAATACAAAAAATATATATATAAAGAACATGTACTTTTTTCTTATTTAGTGCACCAACTCTTTCAAATGACCCACATTGGAGGGGCTGTAGATCTGCCGATAGATGTTTACAGCAGATCTGCAGCTCCTCCAACGTGGGCCAGTTGTGTGTGTGAGTGTGGTGAGTAGAATAAACTGCCCACTGCGAAATGATGATGGCTAGTCACTGACTAAGCTGACTGTCAATCAAAAAGCTACACCTCATATTATAAATACATTTATTTCTTTAGATAAAATCACATGATGTGGTTAAAGAAAATGAACCCCCTTCAGAGTTGTCATGGATGTAAAATTAAACAGGACAAAAGAAAGCAGGTTCTTGAACCAGCCTGTATATATGTTTTTTTTTGTTTGTTTGTTTTTTTTTCAACTACTTAAAGGGGATATTTAATTTAATATTACTGTGTGACAGAATTACTCAGATCAGCATTGGTTGTTACCTGTTGGGCCAAAGTTTGCCCTTTTGACTCTTTCAGGACATGTTTTTGCCACTATAATAAAACAACAACAACCATTGGTTTAAAGCAAGGGTAATTCTCTGTTCCTGCATTATTGCAAGTTAAAAAAATATATTTTTTTAGGTAAAACAGAACATGTAAAAATCATATGTGAGATTAACTAAGATTAATTATATCATTCTACCAATATTTTAAACTGAGATTCCCATCAACATTAACAAGCATTTCATATATTGTGCATGCTGCCACCACAGAAACAATGACCTGTAGAAATGTTCCTGCCTATGGTAAGCTGATAATCATGTGAAAATTTGAAGCTAGTTAACACTCTTGCATAGAGCCAATGGGAGTCCTGCATAGTTGCTAGGTTACTGTGAACGGTCGCAAAAAGTCCATTACATAATTTTAGTGTTGTTAATACATCCAGTTAAGAGATTCTGAGCAGGACACACCGCTCTGCTGTGCTAATTGTCATATGTATTGACTGGAACAAAAGCTTTTGCATTTAATATACAATTTTTATATACCATGACCTACTCCCCCACAATAATCTATATGATCACGATAGACTAAGCAAGGAGTTCATAAATTGTGAGATGATCGCGAATATTTACTTGACTGAATATCCACTGGGTCAACTGTGGTTTTCAGGGCAAATGTAACCAATGAATGGTAAGACACTTTATTTTGTACTTTATGACACATATCATGCAAAGTAATGATATTAATAAAAATATAATGTTACCAAAAATATTGACAAGTCTATTTAGATTTGCTGTTTACAAAAAGATGACTATAAGCACACTCGCCCTGATGGCTAAGCTCATTCCTGTTTTGTATGCTTGAGCACAAGTGCAGAATGTTTAACTTGATGCTGATGTTAAACAAGACCAAAACACACAACAGCTTGGCATGAGGAACACTGAAGAGCCCTGTCCTGAATAACAAGGGTTAATGTAAAGACCCTGAGCCACAGAGCTTTAGACGTGAACCTCCCTCTGTCACAAAAACTGCATCAACACTGCATTACAGCGCACATGACAGAAAGAACTGAACGTATTATTTCAAGCTTCTTCTCTCACAATTTATTAATAAAATTAAAAAGTTCAATATTTGCCTAAATAAGAGTTGTGTTAGATTTGCTTATTGTTTTTCATTTCTTCTTGTGCAGAGGGGTGATGGGCCTAAATATTATGGTAGGACTGTGTCCAAAATCACCCCTTACTCACAAATAGATGTTTTTGTAGCGCTGTAGTGAAGACTGTTTTATCCTACACAAAGCTCTCAATCTGTCTTACAGAGCATAATGAAAAGTGCTCAAATGATGTGATACATTTTATCTGCAAGACAGAAGTGACTCAGTGAAAAGCGTCCACCAAAATGACACTAGTAGTGTCTGAAAATTAATTTGGACGATGAATTTTCTTCAGTGTTCCCTATACAGAACTCACTATAGCGACTGTGGAATAGTGAACTATAATAGTGAGTAGGGGGTCCTTTCAAACACAGTCAGTGCTTCTGCTTTTCAAGTTGCAAAAGCAGTTCTGCATGGGCGAGGCAGCTGGTGCCATAACCCCAACCCTGAAATCTATACTCTCAATCTGAACTTTTAGTGAAATGTGGCAGCTCTGTCTAGTTATTGCAGCAAATTATTACTCGACCGCTTGTTTTGTGTTTTGATTTGCAATACAAGATATTTATTTACAGGGAGTTAAAATGAGAGCTGAATGAGTGCTAACTTTAGTTTTGTGTTTTGACCTCAGTTTAATTGACAGCTAGCTTCTGTCAACGCACTACAGATCTGACTGATGTCCAGTTCACTGTAAAATATGTATCAGATAACATGTGTGCAATATTTTAAACACAATATCAGTGACAAGGGGAATATGAGTTGGAGCTAAGTCGATCTGTAGCTAACACGGACATCAGAGTTTTATGCTTGAATGATTGCAGTTTTAGCCACTAGATGCTTTCTCCCCCCGTACTCCCTCTCTCTGGCTCTAAAAACAAGGTTTCATAATGTTAATATTTGTATTTAAGATAACGTGCTGGTATGTTTTTCAAAGCATCACTTTATCATCTCAGACATACGGGTATGGTGAGTCCTATAACTGGAACTGGAAACAGGAACCCTCCCACAGAGACAACATCAGACTGTATTTGAGTTTGGTGATTAAACTGAAAACATTTGGTTCCCAGTATTTCACAAACTGGGAATTAATGATCACTTTTCTATCAAAGTTCAGATGTTATACTTCACCTCATGATCAACCACCATGTCTGTTCGTATTTCTCTGCTAAGTATCAGCTCCAAAAGATACTGGGCAAGCTGTTCTATACCCTCACGTCAGATCATTTTCTAAACTAATAACTACACTCAGATTTTAAGCTGGTGAATCAAACAAAAATGCTAGTGTAAAAGTCCTTTAATATTTTGGACAGTTTGCAGTGTAAGTCTGCAGGTACACTGATACACTTTCAGGATTTGCATAAGGTCGAGTCTGAGGTTTTCAGAGACAAAAACACTTCACACGAGCTGCTCTGTAGCAAACAGCCAGAAATGGGAGTGTGGAGGGTTTCTATAAGAAAATAAACACTGGACCTTTGAAATGTATTAGTTGAAACACCTATACCAATGATGATCATGTTTTACACTGTTTGCTAAGATGCAGATGAACACCAATAATCTTGAAGTAGCTGCCCACACAGCAAAGAAGGCTAATCAGCATCTGGCCTTCAATGCCAGCACTGCATCTGGGCAGGTGTGACTGAACTCAGCTGAACATTAGCTGTCCAAATAGCCCAGGATAGGCCTAAATGTCATTGCTATCTCAAACGGGTCAACAGTTAGTCATCGAAATATCATTATTTTCTTTCTGAACATGTTTACATATGAAAGTAAAATTTGCAAGGTTGGAGTAGTTCTGATGATCAGATGTGATCCAAAAGCCCAAACAAAATGCAAATGTTGTCCGTTTCTGGTGGACATGTTGAGAAATTTAGGTAACCAGACTAATTTTGAGTCAATAGCATCATTCAACATCCAATGTGGGATGAAGAAAATGGCACATTTAGTTAGGTTTGAACCAAGCATTATTTATAATCTGAGAACTTGCTCATCAGATGTTTAGCCACCTTAGCAGCTGCCGAGGGCTTGGTGAGGCAAACATGCACAGTGACGGTGATGGAGTGTTGGCGGAGAAATGAAAATATGAGAGGCAATTTGAGACACATGACAGCTTAATTCTCTTGATCCCCCGTATTCCCCTCCCATACTAATTGTTTGTGCCATTCGATCCGATGACGTTGCAGGAAAGTGACAGATGTGTGTGCTTTTTTAACACTCCCCCCTCCTCTGGCCAGTCTACATTGTTATTAGTGCGGATAAGGCAGCAGAGGTAATCTCTTACTTTTGCTGTTCTGCTCTGCTTTTTAACCTTCATCAGTTGACAAACGCTCCCAGGAGATCAATTGAATTAAAATAAATAAATAAATAAATACATTTTAAAAAAGACTGATTCATCTGGTTTCCTCAGAGAGCCACTTCAGCTGTATTTAACTCAGCCTGCAACAGAGACAAGCAGCCCACCTAGCTGACAGTTCACTCAGAGGCCTAAATGTGAAAGTATCTGTGCACAACACAGCAATATTCACTACCAGCCCTCTCCGGTTGCCTGTGCTGGTCATGTGTACTTCAAGACTAATCCATTCCACCTAATGAAGTGTTGGTCCAGGCGAAACACTAAAGTCTCACTTGTATTTACTAAGTCCTCTGAGCTATTTGCAGCATTTACAGCAGTATGCCAAGGAACATATGTCTCTAGGTGCACACCAGTGACAAAAGTGCCTACCTGTTCATCAAATCAGTGCACTCATGTCAGTCCTGTTTGCTCTTTTTTTAGCTCTTTTCATCCAAAAGAAATGCCGAGATAAAGATGGCGTAAGACAGTTTGATGATTACAATTTTTAAAAAAATCAGTGGTAAACCAATGAAAGGTTTGCAATAGTATTGCAGAATTTTTGAGAGAGCAGCTGATTCATAAGCCACATTAACTGAAGTAGAGCAAAGAGGCCAACACTGGATCATCTAGATTAAGATTAGTGAAAAGAACTCTACTGTCAGCTATTGTGCTTTAGTTGTATGTAAATTGACTCCACAATGGGGTCACCTTTATTTGCTTGGTTTCTGAAGGAATCTGTGAATGGCAGTACTATTTACATGCTTCTACCAAATGTTCATAAAACTGTACCTCTGGGATCATTATACTGCTATACTGACACTAAATGTATTTGTGTTAGTTAATATTGTACATCATTCCACTTACCAAGGTTACAAAATATAGAGCTCTTTGTTTTTCTTATATGATCAGAGGTAAGTTACTGACATATACTGCATGCATATCACATGTCATCTTCATCAATCTTCAATTCAACTGCATGACTTCAAGCTGGGAGCTAAACTGCAGGAGAAGCATTATCAGACCATTAATTCTGATACACATGTCCGTTGTGTGTTTCATTATTGTCTTTTTCTTCGTGGGATTCATTTAGCCCTTTTTTAAATACTTGTTCTTAGCTCCGGAGATATATATATATATATATATATATATATATATATATATATATATATATATATATATATATATATATAT
>JAOWBL010004597.1:0-10996 GCA_028564865.1 Zenarchopterus dispar | reverse complement strand
AGAACATTTTATATTATAGCCTTTTTAGTAGGTAAAGTGTAATGTTGACTAGGCCTAGGCCCCGGGGAATATAGGCCGCGGGGAACATAGGCCCCGGGGAACATAGGCCCCGGGGAACATAGGCCCCGGGGAATATAGGGGTGCTCTCACATATAACAACAAAAAGGGAACAGTCCCACACTGTGCTGACAAAAAGACTGATTTATTTATCATCAGTGATTTGTCTATAACACATATCTATGTATAAGTGTGTGTGTGTGTTTACTGGATATGTTGCTGTTTTTGGCAGACATGAGTGCTTTTAAAGGAAGTTTCACAGAGTCATAATTAGCCATTTCCTTGCTTCAGCATAGGGATAGTGGCTTTGTAGGATTTCAAAATTATCTAATAATCGAGAAGGAAGGACGGCTGGCAGATTTGTGTGATCATGAAAGGTTTTAAAGAACCAGACAACAGAAAATTACCTGAGCAAAGGTTCGCCCACCAACCCTCATACATATAAAAGTAAAAATCCTAGCCTGTACTGGATTTATGGGTGAAAATTTCCAACACCACTGGACATTGATGTGCAATAATAGGTTTTACTCAGTTCTTCTATGTATAGTAAAGTGATGTGAGGTTTTTAAAATTAATAATAATTACGTGGGATTACCTTACAACAGGTTAAATACAGTTCTCCACATGGAGAATATTGCGCTGTTGGTTGGAGCTTTTAATGCTGAAAGTTTGAAAGCATGAGCACTTGCACAGTCCATGCTCACCAACTTAGTATAGTTCTTTTTGCTTTTTACCATGCCTTGAAATACAAGTCTGACATCAAGACTGTGATATTTTTTTTTTTTTAGGACAAAGGGTTAGAGTACAAGAATGACAGAGCACAGCAGAGGGCTACAATGACTTTGCTACACAAGTAATTGATTCTCTTGTGCTACTCCATTTGTATTACAGCCTAAAATGCCAAGGCATTTTAAAGCCTCCTAATTTGCATTTTTTCTTTCTCAGAACAATGAAAGGCCACATGCATCTTAGCCATATCTTACACTAAAGAAAATGGTCCTTCCTCATTCTGCACATGGGGATGCTGCTTCTGTGGTAAAATCCTGAACACTGAAGTAATTGGAGGTTACACTACTTTCTCAGAGAAACAGTGGAAATAAAAAGTAGTTGCTAGGCAACTGCTCATACTAATTCATTGACGAGGTAAAGTATTTACATTATGAATCACTACTGGGGACATATAAGAACAAAACAAAAAATTAATTGTTTAAAACCTTTAGACACATGGTAATACGAAGGAACAGATAATTAATCATTGGGATGCACTACAGGAATTCAGTTAATTTACAGATGGCAGACACATACATCATTCACGTTCAGGCAGACATTAGACCTCTTTAATGTATGAATGCGTTTTTGTTGTGATTTTGCTAAGAAAAAAAAAACAGCAAATACAATGCCCTTGAAGTTTTTTGTGATAGAAATAGGATTTGGGAAATAGGATTGAAATAGGATAGAAATAGGATTTGTCTAACTACCCCATTAATAAAAACTGCTACGTTTAAATCACCAAAGTTAAAGAATCTAATACGGAATAACAGAACATGTAATTCCCATTAAACTCAGTTGTGCTCTGTTAAAAGCAAAACAACAAGGCCATTCCCCACTATTCTCTTTTTTTGTGTGTGTGAAAAAATAAAAAAGGAGAGGCCATCCATTGTAACAAGTGATTGTTCTCTTAATGCATCAAAGTGGTGACATGTCCTGTGCTGAATGTGACCCTGACGTAGGATGAAGATTGACTGATGGGTCTATGTGTCCATTTTTTTGGAGGGAAAAAGACATTCCTGCTCTCAATTTGCCTTTAATCCTATAACCCACCAGTCATATTTGATCGACTGACGTTTGGAAGACCCTTATAGAGTAGTTAAGTGAAAGGATTCAAACCTACACAAACTCTGAACACAAACACACACCTTCCTGACAGTGGACAGAGGGAGAAAGGTGTGAAAAAAAAAAAAAAATTGGATTTGACATATCTGGCCACCACCCATCTGTTTAATATTTGTCAGGATTTGCAGGAGATGGCAAGGCAGACAGCATCATGATGGACACACACTCCTTCATTTACACACAGAGTTGGCAGGTACTAGCACACATGCACACACACAAATGCAATTACAAATGTCAAATTGTCCCAGTAAGAGTGAATATATATTACAAATCACACCTTTTTGTCATTTAATTTGCACGAGAAGCCAGGTTTATATGTTTCTTCATTCTAAGCCTGACTGAACAGAATGTTGGCTACTTGAAGAAGAAAGACTTTGAACTCACAGCTCATTTCCATCAACATTATTGTCCACTTGCTATACTCTCTGTTATCATTTTTAAATCTTCTCTGTGTCTACAAGCAGTAACCTCAGAGCTGTATTTTGAGAGTGAAAAATGTGATGAAGATCATGCACGGAGTCTTCCAGGTGAGCTCAAATTGTTCTAGAGATCCACTGATAAAATACATTTACTTTAGTGTGCTTACACTTACAACCAAACTAACCTGACTACCACTGCACATGTTTCTCTTGAGAACGGTTACTGTATTATCCGTTCTATTTAATATTTTCATTGTAGTGGGCTTTCTGCACATAGACTTTGTAAGTTTCAGGCTGTAAGTGGTTGAATTCTCTGCACGATAACTAATGTATTGTTACTAAACAGAGGCAGTCCCAGTCCGTTTAGGCTGTCTCAACGCTGTAGCTAAGCATCATTTTAGTGACAGAAAATAGCTGTGCTGGGATTTCAGCCAACAGCTGGACTTGTTACAGGTCAGGACCGCTGCAGTCCCTCGACCATACTAATTCTAGCTTCATTCTAGCATTGTCTCTTTTAGTACAATCATGCAGTAGATGAAGTTGCAACTTTTTCAATGATGCAGTGGGGAGTGAGTGAAGAAGAGGCAAATTACAAAACAACAGCAGGAAAAGTATTTTAGCTGTAGGCTATTGTTGCATTTCCAACTACTTAATGCTTTGCCAGGGGAGAAAGGCCTTTATCATGGGGACTATGAAACCAGAAAAGAAGGAGAGACAGATAGAAAGCAATCAATAGAAGCCAAGGAAGCGAATGCATTTTGGCGTTTCTCTGTGCTTGCACACATAAATGTTCTTGTGTGATGCTGCCTCAGAAAGTGTAAACTGTATTCTGGCCCCTTATCCTGTCTTTGATCAGTCCCTTCCACAGAGATTTCAGACAAACAGGCCTTAACCTTATACTGTAGCTAATGCAGGGCATGCTAAGCCTAGTTGAGGTGCGTGGGTACCACCTACACACTGCAGATTTGTGTCTTCTTTTTTTTTAGCTTTGCTTCCACACCTCCTCACAGCTCCCCATGATAAATGCTCACTACATCTCACATTATTCTGCCATCCCTACTTTGCCTAAGAGTTGATTTAATCAGGAAATGAAATTGATTTCTGTTCTTTTTAATTTGTTACCAAGGTAGTGTCTAAAGTATTCATTGTTAACCAATTGAATCCAAATTCTAAGCTAATTACAAATTAAGTTTTTGAAAAATAGGCTACTTAAGAATATACAACATTTTATGTCCAAGCTTTCTCTTTCTTGAACAGGAGATGGTGGTTGAATTATTATAAGATTTAATTAAACCGCAATTTTAAGCACTTTTCATGACTCCAGCTACAAATGTTCAATCTGTAAAGTAAAATTAGTTGCAGAAGCAACATGTTTCAAATTAGGTGCCAAATATGCTTTAGGATTTTTCTCTGTGACTAACAGCAGTATAATAATTTTATCATCAAGGAGTCTTCCAAAGTAAACTGTATAACGCTAATTTTAAATATTTACCTCACTTTAATTGTCTGTACAAAAAAAAAACATCCGTTGTTAAACTTGAGATCTTCAAACTATAGTCACTTACCTCATTTGACATCACAAAATAAACTCAAATAAAATAAAACTGCTAGTTGTTGGTAACATTCACATGACATAACTCAAACTGTCTTGTAGCATCAACATAAAGTAATTCACCTATTATATAAAATTTCTCAAACTCAGAATAAGTCCAATTTAAAGGAAACTCGAAAAGGTACAAGGTAAGATTATCATACTAATCTTTTTTTTTTTTCAAGGTAAAAAGGTCTTGGAGATGGTAAAAACACCACTGATTGTCAGGTCATAATTTTGCTCTTGGTGTGACCTTGCTGGAGGGTTGCCAAATTTAAGATGATTTGCTGACATTGCCTTCCCGAGGTAATGTCAGCACGTCGGTCCTATGAAACCAAAAATGGATTTCTGTTTCCGAGGCTGTGAACACGAACGAGCGGTCACCTTTGATGAGAGATCACAGTGTGTGCAGGATAACCTTCATATTTTTTCAGAGGCTTTCTGCATATGGCATAGGGCAAATCGTGATAGAAATATAGCTAATGACTTTATCACAGGGATAACAAAGTTGATGTGAGTCTTTTAATTATGCCTGAACAGGAAGAAGCATGAGAAGCCTTGGAGTTATTTATGATCAGGATTTGTTGTTTAAACAACATAATCAGATTTGTAAAGAGAGCATTATTTTCATCTCTGTAATATTGCAAAGATTAGGCCCATCCTCTCCTGGAGTGATGCTGAAAAACTAATTCATACATTAGTAATTTCTAGGCTAGTTGACTCTAGTGTGTTTTAGCAGGATACCCAAGTAATTCTCTGAATAGCCGCCACCTGATCCAGCAGGGTGAGTGCTGAAAGGTATCAGTAAGAGGGATCACAGCCTCCCTGCATTGGGTCCATGTAAAATTTAAATTTAAAAAGAAAATTCAATAAAAAATTCTGTTACCTGCATATAAAGTCCGAAATGGCCAAGCTTCGTTATATTTGAAAGACCTGAGAGTGTCTTCTGTTGCTAATAGATGTCTCCACTCTCAGAGTGCACATTTACTTGTAGCTCCTAGAATATCCAGCTCTTGATCTGGAGAATGGGCTTCCTGTTATCAGCCACCATTTCTATGGAACCAACTTCAAATTTGGGTTAAGGAGACTGACACCACCTCCACCTTAAAAAAAAAATATATATACTTAAAATGTTTCTGTTTAGTAAAGCCTATAGTTAGTCTAACCTTTAGTGTGTTAGGACCAATAGTCATAGCTGCAAGACAAAACTAGACCAGGCTCGTCTTAAACATAGATTCATCGTATATATGCTCCTGCAGGGAGCACCAGCATGATCCAGTGGTGCCCTTCACCCTTTTCCTCTCCTCTTTGTGTCTTTCCTTTCTTCAGCTCAATCCACAGTTATTAATTAGTAGTATCTCTTAAGCACAACTGCAGACTATCGTTCTTGTAGTTTGTTGTGGTGGTTTGCCACCTTTGTCTCTTCTGTAGATGTTTGAAGGCCAGAGCTTCCAGAGCTGCATGCTGACTTGCAGTCCCCATCTCAGCATCCCAATTTTTAACTCCATCTGTCTATATAGGTGTCTCTGTAGGATATCTGCTGACATGCTTACCTGCAGTCCCACCCTCTGACCACCTCAGTGTCTGCTCCCTTCAGCTGTTTATATACTCATCTCTGTATTACATCAACTAACCATGCATAAGTCATATGTACATAAAACTCTTAGTTCTTCAGGTAACTGGTAATGACTACTGATATATCTTGTCCTTTGTACCACTGAGAATGTATCTGTGCCTCTCCTCTCTCTGTTCTCCATTTTCTCTTTCCTATCTCCTTTTTCTTGCTCTACCAGGCTGGACTTCAGGAGGAGGGTCTCCCCTTTTTTATCAAGGTCCAGCTAAAGGTTTCTTTCCTCTTAAAGGGGAGTTTTTTCTTGCCACTGTTTTGCTTCAGATTTTTCTAAAAATCTCCCGCTAAAGGAGTTTTTACCTGCCATTGTTTAATAATTACCCGGAGGTGATGCTTTGGGTCTCTGGAAAGCTCCTAGAGACAACTTGCATTGTAAAAGATGCTATATAAATGAAATTGAAAATTGAATTAAGCTTGTCAGTCAACAGTCAGAAAGAATTTGGTGAAATGAGACGACTGTTGACATGTCCGGTGTGTACACTGCCTCTTGCCCAGTGACACCTGGGGTACAACCTGCCAAAGCTGAACAGTACAAAGCAGGTACAAACACTTAATGGATGGATGCTGTTGTGTTTTTGCACAGATGCCAGATTTTTGACTAATAGAGAAAAACAAATATACTCATCAGTATTCTGACAATGCTTCAGATGCTTTATGCGTGATTTTGCACAGACATATTGATTAAATTAATGAAACCAATAATGTTTCATTCGAAGACACCAATCAACAGAGCATATGCAAATAAAAGCATATACTTTGCATTGAATCAGACTAAATGTAAAGAGCTTTTGTTTTGTATTGGTGGCAGACAGAGCTCCTGATTAACCAGTGTTCCCTTTCTCTTTGTCCAAGCAATTTCTCTGCACTCTAATAAGACCAAAGAGACTGAGTGGAGTTCAATGCAGGAGATACACTGAAGCATGAATGGGTAAGACACATATAAAAAAGCTTCCAGAAGTCTAAATTTTATTTTTAAAAAATGTGTTGATTTAATCTCTCTGTTCCCTGTCTGCAATAAGAGGGTGTATCTGTACCTCATCCTGCTGTCACTGTCGATGCAGTTTCCTAAAGCTGGATTTGTTCCTTTATGTGTGTCAGTGTGTATACCATCTTCATGCACATACTTTATATTTGTTTGCTACCCTGTTCCCAAAACCCCACAGAGGTGAAGTTGCTTTGGCCAAGATGTACTGTGGGTTTGCATTGGAGTGCCAGAGGTGCCAGGGGAGTTAACAGCAGTCCTTTTACAAGACAAAGTCTCACGCTGGTGTCAAAAAAATAAACGGGATAATTTCACATAACATTTAACTTCAGGACGCTTCATTTTGTCCTTTCTTGAGACTAAAAAAAGTGTTACAATTGTAACAGATAGATGATATTAGAAGGAAAGTCAATTTACAATATGAAAAAGGAACATTAGTTCTATGTTTAATATTGTGTCTGCAGAAAAATGAATTTGGGCCAAGTGTTTGTAGACTAAGAACACATTTGAAGTATTGTGAAATGGTAAATGATTCACACTTCTTTGGCACCTTTTAACTTTATTTACGTTGCATAAAGAGTTTGTGCATTCATTTATTTGTGCACACATTTACTCAGTGCTTCTATTTTTGTATACAAACAACCCATACACAGCATGCCATGCTTCTGTTTCCACAGTCATGCACCGATAAGCATATTGGGGCAATGTTATCAGTTGACTGTCCTGCCGAAGGACACTTGGACTTGTGGAAGTACTGGGGAGTGAACCAGCAACCTTCCATTTCCACAGACACCCCAAAACATGCCATGGATAACATCAGCTTTCATTCATACCAGAAGTCCTGACAACATAGTTTGACAAAATCAAGATGGGCCAAAAGCCACAACTAATCCTCTGTTAATGAGGTCTGAATTTTTCCCAGCACCTAAAACAGCCACTAAAAGTTAATGTGAAAACTTATGATACATACACCTCACCACGATGAACACTAAATTTAGACTTAATGGCGCTTGCTTTATCTGGAAAGGAACCACCCCCAGAACTCTCTCTGAAGGAAGACAGCATTAACTTGTGCGCTGCTTTTCTCCATCTGGCCAGGTTAATCGCCACAGTTGCTATGACATCCAAACTGATAACCAACACAGACCTTTATTACAGGAGGATGGCTGTAAAACTCTTCACAGCTTCACTCCTTTTAGTCGATCCAGACACAGGAATATTAAAGAGTTTTGAAAGTTGTAAACACAATCTAAAACAAATTTGCCAACATGTGTATTATGATTATTACTATTTTCTTGATTATTAAAATGATCCAACTGTGCTGACTGTATGACTTTCCAAACCTGAGATAATGAAAAAATAGTGTTAGATCATGATTTGGATTTATAAATTACAAGCCCATTAAATTATCAGAACCAATGTCATAAGACAAACAAATGTTATCTTGATTTCAGGATAATTATTTTTTGTTAACATTCTTTCCTTTTCCATTAGACAGGTTCATTGTTGAGATGGTTTAATTAATGAAATAATATGACACAAGTTCTTGGAATGTAAAAGTTTAATCTTAGAAATTTAGCAGAAGGTTAAATAGTGCCCACATTTCCCTTGGGCAAACTGAAAATATCTATTGTTCATTTTGAAAAAATGTTGAAGTTATATTTCTTTCTTTATTTATTTGTGGAGGTTAGTTTCTGGTGTTTCTTGATAAGTAATAATCTGACCTTTGCATATTTGGAGGTGGAAGGAAACTTTAGCAAAACATATTTGAGAGTGAACTTCTGCTTACTCTTGATTGGACAAGAATCTGTGCAGCTTTTCGTCTGCCCAGAGAAAAATAAGCTTTAATATAAAATTTTGGATTTTGTGGAAAATACAGTTTGAATTGAAGAAGGAATATTACAGCCTCTCGTTGCTCTCTGGCTGCATCCAAGAATAAGTTGTTGTCTTGAAGCTACTTCTGCAAATTCCAACTCTCCTAGCTGGTAGGGGATCTGCTTTACAGCCTCGCTTTCTCTCGCTCTATGTCTTTCTCTCTCTCTCTCTCTCTCTCTCTCTTTTTTTAAGTTTAGTACTGCAAACATGCCTTTGACTGGAAATATTATATTTGACTAATGTTTTAGTGGATTCCAGAAGTTTCTGTTTTTGTTTACTCATCAACAAACTTGCATTTTTCTTGTTATAGAAAAGGTCAGCTTTGGTCAAGAATGATATACATTTTTGCTCTCAAGTTGTTTGTTTTCTTTTCTGGAATTTAACAGATCCACTTTTTTTTTTTTTTTTTTTTTTGCTGTGAGTGAGACAATTTTCTTGGGCTCCACGCCAGCACCAAGACCTACTGAGACAGCTTTACCAGTCTGAGTCAAGATCTCTCTACGAGCTTTCCTGCTGACTGCCCACAAGTTCCACGCATACGTGAGTCCTGACCCCTCATGGCCTCTTCTCCTGCCTCATGCCTGCAACAACTCTGTCACAGCACAATATCAGATCCCGAGATGATGCTTTGTCTCCGCCTTGTCTCTGCCTTTCTCATTGCATGGATGTAATAACATCCCATGTCTTAAACATGACAATAGTAGTGTCATGGCATGAGCCTGAAACAGTGTGAACAATGTCAGGAGTAAGCTGGAGTAGGCTGAATTTGCCATTGATACAAGACAATGACTCTGCTGTACACAAGTTGTTCAAGCTTAGATTTGGTGTGTGTGTGTGTGTTTACATCTGTATGTGTGCTGTGTGCCTGTATTCCTGTACAGACACATGACCCTTAGAGTCAAAAAGTCAGGATAGCACCTGACTCTAGGACCAAAAAATTCCTTTGAAAAAAAAAAAGTTTTTTTTACTCTGAAAAAGGCAACACTACTCAAGCAGTTCTGATAAATGTACTTAAACTAATAGCACCACTACTTGTAGTGACCATTGTACAGAGCTGGTCATTTCATGGGTAGTTTATTTGTTTTTGAGTTCAATAAAAAGCTATATTGAGTGTGGAAATATAAATTTAAAAGAAGAAAATGCTGAATTGTTTTATTGCAACAGTACTTTAGTACTGTTTTTGATGCATTAGGTTATTATGCTGTATATTACTAGCACTATATAACATATGTTTTGTTACATAGTAGATTTTGTCCAGTAAATGTAACAAGCTACATACTTTCTCCTCATAAAAACATTCTCGGCTTAAAACATGGTTCTCATTAGTGTAATAAAAGAATGCATGTGTGTTTCCCTGCACACTGGCCTGGATGCTAGTGCACATCTATGGTCCATTTGGAAAGAACGGAGTTTGCAGGTTTGTGAAATGTAGAAATGCATTCAGCGAGATGCTTCAAAAATTAGAACAGATGGAAAGATTACTTTATGCTACAGGAATACTCCAGATACTTGTCTTTTCTCATGAATATCATCATAAGTACTTTTACTAATAATATGATAGTGTTCCAGAAGAGCATATTTAGGCCTGTGTTCAAAGTTAGCATATCAGTCACTAAAAATAGATTAAAGCTTTGGCTTCACGAGTTCTTTCACAAATAATTTGACATCAAAAAGAGACTTTAAGGTTATTTATTTGCTCAGAGTTATCTGACCTTTATCTAAACTGAGATGATAAAAAGTTTAATTTTGATTAAATTATTACATTTCAGCATCTATATTTTTATAAGGAAACCATTAGCAGGAGACATGTTTTTGTTCTGAAATTACTAAGCTCAAGAGCAAGAGACAGGGAGAGAGAGAATTGAAAGCCATCTATTTTGATTGGGGTCACAAGCCCCCTTTTTATTCACTCTTCAACTTCAACATCAAATTGTTCTGCGTTAACTGTACCTCAGAAGTAGCAAGTCAAAACTGTTTTGCTTCTTTGTGCAAATTCTTACCAGAGTTTATTTTGTTAAACTACCTAAAGAAGAAATCAGCTCTACCTTTAATCAGATCTTCCTTTAATCAGACATTTTCTTTTATTTATGTTTTTCCTAGTTAGAAATGGGTAATTTGAAGGTCACATTTATAAATGAATGCACCATCAGCAGAGAAACAGTGTTTCTGCGAGTGTGAGGTCTCAGGTTTGGTGCTCCACACCCTCTTAAATGGTAATAACAAGCTTGAAAGGTTACTGAGTATAATTTTTGTCTAAGTTTACATGTGTTCAGTCCCAAAAAGGCGCCCCCACTCTCCTGTCCCAGCAGTCCTGCTTTAAATGGCCCATGCAAAAAGGGTCATTGTTTACTGTTTTTTTCTGAGACTCATGAAGTTCACAGTAATTATTTCATTTTCTGTGCTTTCATGTTTGTTTAAATATGGTGTAAGACAGCGCTAGATAGCCAAGTATATCTTGCTATATATCAAAGTCACAAATTGATGAAATGACATGCATAATTCAGTGGGGGATCATGCTGTAAACCTGCAGGTTTAAATTGCTAATATTA
>JAOWBL010004596.1:0-10996 GCA_028564865.1 Zenarchopterus dispar | reverse complement strand
ATAATAATAATAATAATAATAATAATAATAATAATAATAATAATAATAATAATAATAATAATAATAATAATAAACTAAAACCCTGATCGGTTAGGTTTTAAGGACTTACAGCAATGAGAAAGAATCCAGAGTGTTGACGGATTACCACATATGAGGAGTCCACATATTTATTTATTAATGCCACTTCATCCATTTGGAATAAAACATCTGGTCTCTATGTTTTCTCACGGTTCAACACAAACATCCTTTAAATGAAGACCTCTTTTCAAGTTACACTCACCAAAACCAACCAAAATACCAGATTGTCAAGATTCTCACTCAAACATCAGAGAACGTTTTATAAAAACTTGATTTAGAGGCTAAATTGTCCCTTTCACTCAAGTGCTACCTTAACATCTAAGCAGTTAAACAACTTGCTTTTTTTCCTTCTTTTTTTTTAATGCCAAAAGTTGGTAATAGTTCAAAGTGATTGCAACAGTGCTGGATCCATTTCCATGAAGTTGATGCTTGTGTTTAATTGTGTGTATCTTAAGGCTTTAGCTCCTGTCTCTCAATGTGTGTGTGTGTGTGTGTGTGTGTGTGTGTGTGTGTGTGTGTGTGTGTGTGTGTGTGTGTGTGTGTGTGTTCTCGTTTGACAGAGTGCCTACCTGTGTGGCAGCCAGTAAGCCCACTAAATCTCTGTTTGTCTCAGTCTGAGAAGCATAATGCTGTGAGTCATTGTGAAAGCGGGTGGGCTAAAACCCAAAGTACTCGATCTATCATAGAAATCAACAGTCGCCAGCGTAATTTACTAAACTGATCCTCAAATGCCAAATTAATATGTTAAGTACAGGCATGATTAAATGATGCAAAAGATGGCTGGGATGTTTAGTCATGGTTCCCATCTATACGATGAGAGAGAGAGTTGAATGTGGTAATCCCAGAGATCTCTGCTTCTTCTGTCATTCAGGACTGCCTGGGCTATAATTTTATCTTTACTTCTCTTTCTTTTTTTGCTTCTTCATTTCATGACATATTAATTATCAAGAAAAATAAATAAAGTGTTGTTTTACTCTGAGTTTGTTTATTTTCTATATTTCCTTATTTGTTTGCAGCTTTTATTATTACTATTCTTTTTTTTCAGACTGAGATTTAAGGTTTTTGTGTGCTGTGTTTAGTTTTCCAGGAAAACCCATCTAGAGCTTATAACGACCAAAATAATGACCAAATACACCCAGACCTGTTTCATTCATAGTTATTCTTAGAAACACATCTTCTTAAAATTTAATTTGACTGTTCATCCTCACATAAATGTAGTTTCTGGTTACTAAAATCTGACCTTCTAGAAAATCTTTCCTCAATGAAAAAATCCAGAGGCTGATGATGAAACAGATGAAACATTTCTTGGCTTGTGATGCCAGGATTTGTTTTCATGGCTTTTGTTTACATTAGTCACTTTTTGTACACAGATTTAATAGAAAATATCTGAAGCCACTTCTTAAGCTCTAATCTTGTCTTTTCCCCTTTTCGTTGCTCTGTTGATTTGTCACATGTTTTGCATTGGATGCTCTTCCTGACACAACCCTCACATTGATCTGGGCTTGGAGCTGGATAAATCCTGAGAACTCTGGGTTGTGATCCTTTCATGGAGCGATGGAAGTAACATGGGATTCAGAGACCTTCCAGCTGGAGGGCAAAAGACTCCACCCACTGATCCAAGGTTTATGACTCCTACAAGATGATGATGATGGATGTGACTTTAAATAGATGTAATCACGTCAGCATGTATCTGGACTGAAAAAAAAGTGTCGTAAATCGATCAGGCAGGATATCATGATGAGTCTTTGAATGCTAACACAACTAGAACAAGCAACAATAACACACCAGGTATAAAACACTGATAGTGAAGACTTTACCTCATCTATAGCTCAGTTTATTTTTGAAGCATTTTATTGTGTGGTTTAAAGTGACAGCTTTGATGATATGATGCTGTATGTGAATAAGAACTGCTGTTAAAAAAACAAACAAAAGCAAAATGAGGACTATTCAGAGCCAGAGTTGTATATCAAAGGAAAAAAAACATCAAAAAAGAGACTACAACATGCAATTTCACATGTTATTACAATGAATCTCTATGGTAACCTCTGAAAAATGAAAAGCAGAAAGAAGTTGCTATATGGGAAGAGATTTATTTTAAAGCAGTGGTTATGTGGATTGAAAACAATTCCCATTCACTTAATTCATTTTGGAATAACTGGAATAAAAATATCTGAGTATAGGACCCTAATGTTCTTTAGAAAAACACACACACACTGGGGCTTAGGGTTGATCACTGCCCTAAAAGATTCAAATTTACAAAATAACAACCTGACTCCATTACAGACCGTACAGTGAGCGATGATGTCAGATTTAGCTGCATGACCACTGTAACCAGTGGGTCGAGCAACAAGCATAGTTTGTCATCCAGTTGTTAATCTTGACGGATGTGTTCTTTGTTTTTCCAGAAAATGGACAGGAGTGTGATGGATGAGTGATGAGAATGGGGAAGTTAGTCTTCAGCTCTAAAATAAAGTAGATGTCTTGCTGTAAATGTAATAAATATAAACATATTTGTGTGAATTAAGCTTTGGTAGGTTTTCCACATTTAGTCTTTATTTTTTACTACCTCATCACAAAAGACAACCATGCTGATTTTATTTCATTTTTGAATGTCCAGAGTCCAGAGGAAATACAGTGTTATAGTTATGTTGTTAAAACACATAAGATCTTGCACTAGAAATTACTCAACGACGTTATTTTTATTTTTTATATTTTCTATGTTCAGAATAATTTTGCACATGACCACATCTGCACAACTCTGGATGTCCCTCCCAGCTGAGCAAACTCAACCATTTATGCAGTAGGTCAATAACTTCCCATCTTCTCCTAAAACTCTAATCACATTCCTCACATAGACCGTAATTCGTGCCATAACATGTTGTATCTTTTATTCTTTTTATTCTGCACTTCATCCAGCAGGGTGTTTTAAATGTTATCATAGTTTAAATCCTCTGACTGGTAGGTTTCTGGCCTGATGGTACTTTTTATCTGGATGTTTGATCTGTTGCATTGAAAGGGAGTTAAATCTCAAAAGATGATTAGACTGTCATTACTGTTCCCGTGTCTAACTTCTATTAATATTAATGCATACACTTTCAAAACCCTCGAGGACACTACAGCGATTTCAAAATAAGTAGATAAAACAGCAGATAAAAGATATACAGACTCCTAGTCAGCTCATCTCTGTGCCTGGTGGAGCTACAAACACTGTCTGTGATCACATCACAGCTGGAACGTGACACAGCTGCGTCCTGATGAATTATATGCTTTGCTGCAAAAAAAGTTCCACAATAACTGAATTGGTCATGACTGTTAACTTTAGATGTAAATATTCAGGCTTGATCCAATAAGGACATAATTCTTATCACTCTGGGCTTAATTCCTGCTGAAAATTATTCCACATCAGCAGATGTCATGTGTATATCTTTTTCTCCATCATCGTCTTTGTCCTCTTTCTTGATTTTCTCCTCTCACTCTGGCACAGTCCTCCATATTTCTCCCATTCCCTATATCTCTTTCTTTCCCATCCACAGAACATCCTTAGCCTTTCACCCCACCCTTAAACCCATCCATCCATCTATCTTTCCGTCCATCCCTTCCTCTCCTTGTGTAAAACCAGCTGCTCCCCGTTCTCTCTCTTGGGCCAGTGAGCTTAATGCTGAGGAGAATGAAGATAAATCCTTTCTGGTATGTTTCATGGAGATACAAGGAGACATGCAGAGCTGAAAGAGGGAGAAAAGGGTGAGGGAACACTTTAGACGTTTGGGGACAGAAGAGACACAGGGCAGGAGGACGAGTGTTGACAAACAAGAAAAAGAGGGATGGGAGCCCAAAGTTGAATTTTAGAGGAACTGTGGAAGTGGTGAAGGTTTGATCAACGTCCTATGTGTGATGCTGACCCGACACTGAAAGATTATACAAGCAATTTTAAGGTTGCAGGTAAATTTCCACAGTCTTAAGCACGTAATGAAAAGGTTGCTTCAGTTGGGGAATATACATACATATATATATATATATATATATATATATATATATATATATATATATATATATATATGTATATGTATATATACGTGTGTATATATATGTATGTATATATATATATATGTACATATATATATATATACACACACAAATATATATATATATATATACACACACACATATATATATACATACACATATATATGTATATACATATATGTACATGGATTTTTAAACCTTGTATTCAGAGGGTGAGCAAAGAAGACAAAGAAAAAAAAGATTACATTTGATTATCCATCTGGAATAATACTCCTTTCTTTATAATCTCAATGCAATATGTTATGTAAAAATAAGAATAATTCTAAATTTGTAATTGATTGGATTAAAGGGATTATGAGATTCACATTTAATTCATTATAATTTTAATAATACAGCTCTTTCGCAAACTAAGCCGAAGTAAATTTCAAAACCATTGAAAGCTGTTTATGAGCATGATTTTGTGTCTGAAAACCTTTTTTATGGTTGGAGGTTTGTGTCTGTAACCCTCAGCTAAGGCAAAGTTAAGGATTAATGTAAAACATGAACCCAGCAGAGGTGAGCTTGTATGCAGCTCAATAACAAGCTACTGACATGTGGCCTCTGTCTAAGTTGAGTCCTGACTGGGTGAAGAATGATACAGAAAGAGATGTATCGCAGAAGACCTTCACCTGAAAACGTAGAAGCATAAAAAAGGCAAAGAAATATGGACAGAAAGCCCAAATCAGAGTCAGGAATGCTTCATTGCCAGGTACAGTAAAGACTATTTGAAGGTACTGGTATCAGGTGGTGCCAGATGCAAATGAAGTAGAAAAGCAAAAAGTGAAAAAACAGTGAAAAAGTCAAATTTGAAATATATATATACACAACAGAATAAAAAGAGATATATAAAGTAAAAGGATCAGAAAAAAGTTAAATAAATAAATGAATATAAAGTAAAAAGTTATAAACAGACCTGCATGACTGAAGTAGCAAAGAAACTGTTCTTGTGGTGGAAGGTCCTGTTGGACCAGAGGGGAGAGTTTGAAAAAGTTTATCCAGGATGACAACAGCAATTAACAATTGCTGTTGTCAGTTTGCTGTAAAAATTGCTGTAGATTATTTTTAGTATTAAGTTTCAATCCACCACATGAAGTTTCTTGTCCACGATGAGCTCTGTGTTTTATGCAAGAAAGGCAACGCAAACATGGCAAAAACCTCCACCGCTAAATGTCAGGCACCTGCCCTGGGAGGTAGGATGGATGGATGGATGGATGGATGGATGGATGATGTGCCTGCGCACATGTTATTTCAATGTAAAAAGATAATTGTTACAATAACATTTTAACTTTCCAACATGCTGAAATCTCCTATATAGACAGAATATTATGCTATAAATGCCACATTTACCAAAGTTATTGGTAAATGTGGCATTTATAGCATAATATTTGCAGCCTATATCACGCTAGAATGCTGACTTACCTGTATAAGATTCATAGTAGTAGTCGGGGGTCAGTGTAGGAGAATAACAGCGCTACAGCTATCCTCATCATTCATAACTCTTATATCGATTAATACTTCAACTGATACTTTGGATTAATACTTAAAATGATACCTGGTCCCTCTTTTTTAATGATACTTTTTCCTTCTTGTCACTAGTGTTTTTGCGAGGATCTTTGGGTGCTGTTATAGCTTGAAGCCAGTTTTATAC
Source organism: Zenarchopterus dispar (assembly GCA_028564865.1). Classification (NCBI taxonomy): domain Eukaryota; kingdom Metazoa; phylum Chordata; class Actinopteri; order Beloniformes; family Zenarchopteridae; genus Zenarchopterus; species Zenarchopterus dispar. The sequence continues at coordinate 5,208 of JAOWBL010004596.1, read as the reverse complement.
AAGGTCCAGAAATGCTCTTGAGATGTGTCTGAAGGGTGTCATGTTAGAGAGCAATGTCCGCAGACATCTTGTGGAGATTTCCCACCCAGTGTCTCAGGAAGATTAGTGAGTGAGGCAGTTTAAGTTTCATCCTTACAATACATACCATTTTTTATAAATGCAGATTCAAAAATATGAAGCCATGGCGTTTTATTTCATGCAGTCTAGTGTTCTTAAATGTTTTTGAGAGTGCCTCCGAGTGGCATCACCTGCCGCTCCAGAAACGTTTCTCAAATCAAGAATCCCTGTTCTTCTGACACCAGTTTTCACACCATGGCTGTAATTTTTTTAATTATTTTTTTTTATAATTCTTGTAGTACAGTTGGACTTGGGTGAAAAAAAATCCTCAGTCCTTGAGGGAGGATTTCTTGTCGGCTCGGAGCTAGTGGGTGGAATTGTGCATTGATGCTGCCTGACAAAATGTTCAAAATTTAGTACAAAAGGCTGATGTCTATATTTTTAGTGTCACAAAATCCCAAGACAAGATCTCTGCTAAATCCCCGTCTGTCTCTCAGTAAGTCTTCTCGATCCTGCCCTGTCTGTGGCTCTGAGCCTCCAGCCTATTGATTCATATGGAAGATGTAAATCTTCAGAAGCATCACACATCACAGAGTTTCATTTAAAAATTTAAAGCAAAAAAAGTTTTTTTTCTTAGTGCTGGTCACTGTAGTCTTTAGCAATGCACACTTGCACACAATGGTATTACTATTTACTATTTGCTCCCAATTTTGATTGGGATGATTTATTTTCCTGAACTTCTTCCATAGGTTGTTGAAAGTTGTAACTTTCAAACGACAATGTGGATTTTCAAAATACTTAAAACCCCAGATTTATGAAGATAAAGAATTGAGAATATATTAACATATTCAAAGGGTGCTTTCCCTGCCGAAGGTTTTCGTCCAGGTGTGCTCTCCTCCCGGCCGTTTCCTGCCTCGTCATTGGATCTAACCTTTGCTCCGGTTTAATCAGGTAAAGTAAGTGCTCCTGTAATCCGCTGTTTGCAGCCGAGCTATGGCAAGATACATGCGAGTGTGTATGACTGTGGTCTTGAAGAGATTGGAGTGGCCTTGAGGTCAGAGGTCGTATAAACACAGCTGGCACTCTCCTCCTGGCTGGCTTAGAGAGGCTGTTTTCTCCTCTTTCACCCTCCCTTCTCTTTTTCTTTATCTCTTGCTCCCTCGTTTGCATCAGTCCTATATTTTCCCTCTTTTTCTGTTTAGTTTTTTTATAGACAGGAAAGTCAGGGCAGATGACAAACAAATGAATCAAAACGTGCAGGAATACAGAGGGATGATCATCGAGGCTAAAATGAGTAAGGAGTAAAAAAAAACAACTTTAACAGAAAGGAAATTGAAGGCAAGAAGTAGGAAAAGAGACTGGCTTAGGGCAGGAAAAAAGATGCAAGAAAAGGGCTGTTGGAGTAAAAGACAAGATACCGCCTCCTGCTCTTCGCCACAGCTGTTGTATTTCCGTGACTCCGTCTCTTCATCAAGTCTGTTCAGGATGGAATGTTCCCTCAATTTCCAGATCCTTCACATCTCCACTTTGTTGTCAATAAATCAGTCTTTGCTTCTCTCTGTCTCATCTGGTCCTGGCCTGGCCTTTCATCTGTGACCTTGTCAGAGATCTATCTACACTATGTGGCACCATGTCTGATTGCTGAACATCTCAGTCAAAATCCTCGGGCAGTAATGTGCTGCTGTAACAACTTTCACAGCATTAGCAAGCTTTTCCACAGAGATTTAAGATTCGGTGAACTAGGCCACTGATGTTTTTTTCTGAATAAGGTTGAAAACAGAAATTTTAACATGCAGTCTGGAAAGGGACAAGATGGCTGCAAACTTAAACTTGTTAACCCCTACAATTGTACTCCTGATCTTCTTACTACAGCGCCAGGCTCTGTTGCTTAGGTCCTGGCATTCATGTTACCATTGTAAATATACCTGAGTTCATATACACCCCCTTCCTGGAAACAGCCATCTTCTTGAAGGCAGCGGCTTCTCTAAGCAGCATATTGCTTCCCAATAATCCTGCCACACCTTTGATGAATGGATGACAGAGTTCAAATTGTTAACGTGGCTCCCAAATTCCCCAGATATCGATTTGATCAAGCATCTGTGGGATGTGCTGGAACACAAGTCAGATCCATCGAGGCCCCACCTCACAACTGACAGGACTTAAAGGATCTGCTGCTAACCTCTCGGTGCCTGATACCAGAGGACACCCTTACAGGTCTGGTGGATTTCATGCCTCCACAGATCAGAGCCACTTTGGAGGTGGGGGCAGGTGGTTTTAATATCTCTAGCGTGGGCTACAGTTCTTCCTATCGGAAATTATGTCTTTCTCATTGTATTTTTTTTTCCTAGATAAGATGTTTTTGAAGCATACTTAACTGTAGGATCTTGCTATTATTAGGTCTCTTTTTTTTTTTTTTGCTGTCATTTCCAGCGGACATTTTCCCATAAATATGGGCACAGCTCAAAAGTTATATAAATATATTTTTTCAGGATCAGAAACAGCTCACAATGACCTAATCAGTTATTGTACATCCAGCAGCCACAGAGCTATTTTAGTCAAGGTCAGTCATCAACATCCTTTGCTGATTTCAAGAATCCATTAGAAACTCATCTTTTTCAAGAACACCTTTTCACCAAACACGTCTCGCTCCATTTCACACCTAACTTGTACATGCTTTGCACATCTGTTCCTTTTGCACTCTGACCTTGAAATTGATTGAGTAGGTAGTGGAGGGAACCGTGGAAAAAACCTAATGTGCTTTAAAGTATATATTTGGATGTCTGAACTCAAAAACACAAACTCACTTTTGAGCAGCTCAAACTCACTTTTGAGCAGCTCAAACTCACTTTTGAGCATCAAGTGAGCTTCTTAGATTTCCAGCGTTCTGTGACATCACAGACCCAGTTCAATGTAGTTTTATAGTTTCCCCCATCTTTATTTCAAGATTATGTAACTGTCGGGACAAACTCCACCTCTCATCTCAAGTGTAAAAACATTTAGACGTAAGCTTGTTTCCCGTGTTTCCCTCTGGCCGTGTTCTTATTGGTGAGGATGTAGGAAGTTCACGCTTATTCTCCAACCCTCTGCAAGTTGAAGCTGTTACCATGGGAACAGTACAAAAAACAAAAACTAAATAAGGTGCAGCCATATCTGTGTTTCACTGCACTCATGTCTCCTTAGAAAATAAATCACTTGCAAAGTTGGATTAGTTTTTTTTTTTGTTTTTTTTTTAATCTAACTGCATTTTCTGCATCTCAGAAATAGGTGGTGCAAATTTGTAACTGTCACAGATTTTGATGAATTCCTGTTTTATTTTGAAAGTCTGTGCCTCTTTTGTTAGTTATAACTTAACTTCCTTTGTTCCCATGTTGCCTGATTGTTTGCACCTCTGTCTTGTCTTTCCCTTGCTCTCTGCTCGTCCGCAGTATTTCCTGCCCGGTTTCTGTTTTTCTGCTCAGTTTCTGGTTATTTGTATTCAACCCTCTGAATTCATTTTTGGTTTGATTTAACCTGTTGTTTTTTGGAATCTCCACCCTCCTGCCCTTTGTAATTGGGCCCTACATTCACTGATAGTTGATGGTAACACAGAGTTGCAAGCAGTTCAGAGAAGAGGGGTGGAGTCAAAGCTGCTGCCTGACTCCGCCTCCTACAAAACAGCTGCTACAAACAGAGTTGTAAAGACATGGTTGAAAAGGGAACTGTTGTACAGTAGCTATGTGTATTTTAATCAAGACATGTACATGCATTTCAGTCAGACATTAGGAGATTATGTCATTAAAAAAAAGAATAGAATATATCTCTTTTAATGCTTACACCAGTGTTTCCTACTATGCTGAAGCTGGACTGCTGTCCCTCCTACTAAGTTACTTTTGATGAATACATTTGCTTATCGACCAAATAGAAATGACACAAGGACGCTGTTGACCAAACACTGAATGGCCAGCTTCTTACTGGTCAACACTGCACAACTGTGGTATCATTGACATGCGTTAGATGACTAATTAAAATGTGAACATGTAACAACAGAAGACAGAGAACTTCTGTGAAAATCATGTTCAGCTACATAAATGTTTTGCAGTTAAATAAAGGTTAACCGAAGGTTACACTTTCTATGTGCAAAGGGAACCTGAGAAATTTATTGTTGCTGTGGCCTGAATGACTGATGCACGTGTGGGTGTAGTAATTGTGCTCTTACATTGCTACAGTAGGTGTGCACTTTTTTTCTCTTCCTCAGGGCGTTTTCAACATTTGTAATGAATTGCGGCTCTTTTGTCAGCTTTTCAAACACTACTGTTTTTTTTAAGCAAACAGGATGCTTTTTCTTTTTTTTTTTTTTTTTTTTTTTTTGCTTTTGTTTCTGGAGGTGTGCCCTGCCACTTTTCAGATTTGCACCGCGTTGCTCCCCACCTGTTTTGCCTCTGCTTGCAGATCTTATTCCTCTGTTTTATGCAGATGTCAGCATACTGTACTCAGAAACACAGCCTGATTAATTCATGCTCACCCGTCCCCTTCAGCTAAATTCACACCTCCACCATTGATTGTCTGCAACCAGCTCTACCTGCTTATTAGGAAGACTAGCCTGCTTCAAGGTACGCTGATCCACCAGCTCTGCATGCAGAGGAACTGGTCTGCCCCTGACAAGAGGCCACAGCTGTTAAATCAGAGACATCTTCATCACTGTCTTCATGTTACAGATGGATGGCGGCGCTGACAGACATGCAGAATAAATTGGTGGGGATATCAAGGAGAGACAAGCTTACGTTACAGTTTTTTTTTTTTCATTTGGCGCCCTTTGTAAAGGTGTATTTTTATTCAAATAAAACGTGATGGAGGGAGACCGTTGGCCTCATGAATATGTTTTGTGACAGAGACAGAATGCAAAGAAAAAAGGAAAATTTGCATGTACCAGTTTTTTGTATATACAAGAAGACTTTTCCCTCTGCATAGCTGGGCTGTGTGGAGCTAGATGGGTTTATGGTTATTGGAAACTCGTGAATTAAGTTTTTCCTTCTTTGTAAGGACCCACAAACCTTAATGGAACTGCTGATGCGGTTTGTGGGAAAAGTGAACTTAAAAAAAACGATCATGTGTATTTCCTAAAAAAGGAAAGTTGTGACTCAACAACTACAAATCATCCATACCATATATATA
>JAOWBL010004594.1:0-10999 GCA_028564865.1 Zenarchopterus dispar | reverse complement strand
ATATATATATATATATATATATATATATATATATATATATATATATATATATATATATACACACACATACATATATAATACACACACACATATACATATATTCACACTGATTAATCATGTACTTGAAAAGTAAACTCTGGTTCTCAGTAAACAGATGAAGTGATGTAAACATGTCAAGCTCTAATACTAGCCTGAAGGCCAGCAAAGCTTATAGTGGAAACAATGCATGCAATGTCAATTAAAGAGAAAGTCATTTCCAGTGAAAAAAAAAAAAGAGAGAGAGAGAGAGAGAGAGAGAGAGAGAGAGAGAGATCAAAAACTATAAAGCAACATGGGTAAAAGCAGGTAAGAGATGATGTGTCATAGGGTGTGTGTGTGTATTTAAATTCAGAGGATATAAATACAAAAGGAGGGTGACAGTCCATGTTTGTATGTCATTAGTATTAAGTCTAAATAATATACCCATATGGTCAAGTCATATTTATACCTCCAAGATGGCATAAGAACATTTTCTTCCCTCAATGTTTCACAGTGCTCTATAATGTAATCCCTCATGCAATGTAATGAAATATATAACACTTTCTTTTTCTGCAGCATTTCTAGTTTCTTGGAATTTTTATGTAACAGACTAGACTTGTTTAATATTAGAAAATATATTCTGGTAAGTTTGTTTAGTTTAATTTTGAAAAATTATTCAAGAGAGTTCAATACACAAGTAGGTCTTAATGGAATTTAATCCACTGCAGACTTTCCTGCCATCAGATGAAAATCTTTTTTTCCTCTATTCCCTCCATTTTCTTCTTTTTTCAGAGACAAGAGAATAAGCTCTCATCTCAACCTTCCAGCAAACGTGTATTTTCAACTTGTACAGTGGAGTTTTAATGAGGTTAACCACACTTGAAAAATCTAATTTACTTATAGAAACTTGCATGCATGAATTATTTTGAAAAAGTAAAAGCATGTAAAAGTATTTTCAGGATGTGTTGTCCAAGACACCACCAAAGCATATAGAGACTACTGAAATCAGAATATGATTATAGTTTTTGTCAAGCTGTCAGTGAAGATCTGGACACGGTCTTGGCTCTTGGTCAGTCAACTGGTTTATCGCTTTTATCTAGATCTGTCATGAGATCTTGTGATGACATCCATGCTGCCAGAAATATGAAAACAGTATGACGATCCACCACACCACTAGCAGATTGTAGGATTTTTATTGTTTTATTATTTTGGTGTTAGTGGCCACAAATCCATTGCTAAACTACTGTCCTTTTTGTCATCCACACCTGATAGCAAGATGACACTGGAAAGATCAAAGAATCTTGTCTAGGAAAAAAAATAGTTCTGTACTTAACTTGAGTACATCCACAGTGTGAAAAAAATAATTTTTGGGAAGGACTAGAATCATTTCTGGAGGGAGCACAGCTACATGGAACACAAAACCAATTAATATTCACTGAGATTAGTCTATTTTAGAGGGGAAATTAAATAGCTGAATGAACTGGCTGACTCATTATGATTGTGTTTCTGTATTATGTTATTAATCCAGTCCAAAGTCAAGCATTGCTCATGTCTTGATACCTTTGTTGTTATTGTTTTGGATGTCATTCAGATCTGCTTTTGCATGCTGACAGAGCTTGCTGGTGCCGATATCAGTGCTCAAACAATTCTTTTTCGTTTTAGCAACGGCACAGAGCACCAAAAGAAAACACCTCTTTCAGATAATATCATGCTGTCTGCAGCTGAAATGTATTCATGCAAATGACATTTTGTCTCTGTTTGCAAGCAAATCCTTTCTGGTTTCTGCCAAGTTCTTCAATAGAGTACATTAATGCAAAGCCTGTATATCATTCACTACTTTAAAAAAACACTTTCAAAAACTTTTCAAATTTGGATATTTGAAGTTGTTTCTTTACAAAGCAACATATTTAACTGGGAAAATATACATGTCTGTTGGTTAATCTACCAGGTGAAGTCATTGCAAAAAGTAGCTGGCACTGACTTGGTGATGCAAGGGAAGAGTAACAAACAGTATGGAATAAAAATCTAAAATACTAAAATGAAAAATATGTGTATTTCAACTAAACATTGTTAAAGTACTTTCGAAGTAAATTCCAAGCATTCTCTACATGTCTGTTCATTCTTCTCCATTGGGTTAGACAGGCATAAGAAATGGTGGTGTGATGCCAAGAAATACATTTAAAAAAGTAAATAATAAACAAAAGTCATAATATAAAAATAATAATTATGCAATATGAGGTGTTTGTTTTCCTGAAGCTTTTTTTTTGCTGGTTAAAAAACATCAATTTTTGCATTTCAGCCAGCAATACTTACCACATGACCTTTACTGGACAAAATAGAAGCCTTTTGTTACTCTAGACCAGATGCAACATTGATGCCTCTGAATGGTGGAGGCTTTTGGGATATACCACCAAATGGTCAAGACATGTATTGTGTTCGGACAAATCAGTATGCCACATATGTTTTTGGAAGAAATGAATATCATGAGTTCTGAACTAAAGAAGACAATGTGTGATGTGAATTCAATCAGCATATGCTGAGACTAATCAGCATATGCTGATTACTCTCAGTAATCAGCATATGCTGAGCCATACATACAGTAGTCTGTGAGATTCCTTATATGTATTGTCTTCTTTTATTCAGAGCTCATAATATTCAAGAATAAATCCAAAATCCAAACTCTTTGATGATATGGAGTTGTGTTATTGATCTTGGCATTGGCTATTCACACTCCACTGATGACAGCATTAATGAAAAAGAAGACACTGAAATTTTAGACCAACATTATTCTGCCTTCAAGAGCACAGATGTTTCCAGTATAGATGAATTTAACTCCTTTTAACTTTTTCTAAAGTTGATGAAAAAAGAACATGGAACTTTGGGCTTATGTTGTTTGTAACAGACTAAGAAGTTAAAGTAAGAATTCCTGAATTATCATTTTTCATACCATCCTCAAATATTTCTGATATGGATTTATACTTTCTATGAACTGCATGTGTGAACTACGTTATGTGGTGTCAACAACTTTGTGTCTGTTGCATGTGAATTTTTCATGGGTATATTCACTAGCTTCCCAGAGTGGGTTGCATCACTGAATTGATTTATTGTCATCTATAAGTGATAGCTGGAATGACTTGCTCTCTTGTTCTGTGTAGCTGGTAGAGATCTACTAGAAAATGAAATATGCCTCCAGTAATTGGTTTTAAATGGAAACTTAGGTGGTTTGAGAGGTTTATTGCATTTATGTGGAGGTTGTTGTGTGTATAAGAATAGTGAATAGTGTATGCGTGTTTGTGTTTGTTGTTTGTGTGTGTCCTGTATGTCTCCTCTTAGATAGAATTGAGGCACTCATTAATTGCCTTAGGACTCCATTAGCCAAACTGATTAGCCCTGCATCAAAATGACAGGGAATGCATTGCACCCCCCCCCCCACACCCCCCCCTCCACACACACGCACACACACACACACACCAAACAAACAAGCTGTATGAGTAAAATAACACCCCAGCACACTATACATGAGAAACAAATTCAGTGGACTGAAATTGAACCAAAAGTCTTTCCCATGGAAAAATAATAGCCATTGTGAAAAAGGATGATGTAAGTCAGACTCAACATCCTTGGTTCTCAGAAACTGTCAATTATTCTACACCTGCTTGTACAGTCTCTCAATTTTCAGTCCTTTCTCCCTCGTACTCCCCACCCACCAAAGACAACCTCACTCTCTCTTTTCAGCTAGTATTTAAGAGTTCGTTTTCATTTCTCTCTTGTACCTTCCTCATGCTAAAGTTAATAAGTTTCGATTGACCAAAAGTGACAAAAGTACTCGGGGCAATGCCAGTTTTATGCCTGCATTATCAAGTCAGGAGCCAAAAATTATTTGCACTGTGGTTGACTTGGTTTAATTGTTATCTTTGTGATGCCTGTGCCCAAGGGCAATGACAGTGTTTCACAAATAAAACTGGGTGTAAATGCAAAGGCAAAATGTGCAAATACATTTTTGTTGTTAGGCAGTCACGACTTCACACACTTTATGTAGGAGAAAACACACTTGAGTTGGTGTCTGGGCTCAGCTCAATCCCCATTTATTAGGCTTATATATACTTACCCCCCTTCATAGAATCAGAATTTACAGGTGGATCTGGAGGGGAGGTGGGATTTTAAGAGCAGCAGAACACTTGGTGGGTCAGACATCTGAAAGCATCTGAGAGACAAGTACCTCTTGCTTCTCATGCAGTTCTAAGAAGAGATGGAGTAACTGAAATGAAGCATACAGCAGGAGTGAAAGTGCACATAACCACTGCAGAGATTGCCTGCCTGAACTAGTTCCCGAGGGTCACACTGTATTTGCAGATTCATGGTCTTTTTCAGCACTGAATAGATGTAGATGTTCCCTCAATTAGCTGTGAATAATGTTACATCAATTACATTTGCAACAAACAGGAATCCAAGATTAAACAGCCTCTTTTTCTTGACACACACGTATGTGTGTATTACAAATATATATTAGAGACAGAACTATAAAAAACAAAACAAAAAAAAAACATTCTTCTGCATATATATATATATATATATATGTGCCTGTGTGTACTAATGAACTCTTCATGACAATTACAAACTAACAAAAACTGCAAAAATCACAAACGCCCGGGTTGGGGTTACCGGCTGCGGCCCTGGGCTCGGGCCCCCCATCCGTGAAGGCGCGGTCCTTGCGGGGTTCGGGGCCTGTGGATGCCTCCTGTGCTGGTCTCCCTGCTGGGATGGGAGGCGACCGGGGGTCACATGCTCATGGGGGACCCAGGGCCGCCTGGGAGGAGGTTTGAGTTGTTGGCAGGTGATGACAACAATAACTACTCTTGTTATTGTTGGTGGTATTTGTATCAATTATATCAATGACATTGGGGTTAATATTATTGCCACCGGCGTTGTTGTTCTCTTTTGTTACCACTATTATTGTATTATGTGCTTTATTTGCAGGTAGACATATATTCCCTCTCTGTTTATATATGTAAATGGTCAAGTGTGTATTTATGTGTGTACATATATGTAACTGGTTATCTGTATGCTTGTAATTGAATGTACGTACTTGTATGTATGCACGCACCCCCCAGGATGTATGTATGTGTTCTCTCTCTCTCCCCCTCTCTCCTAATGCAATAGATATCAAGAAGACATCACACTAACACTATAGTGATCACCACACTACACCACTTCACCCATCACTGTCTTTGTCTTAATGTCAGTCTTGTACTTTTGTGTTGCACAATGGTTTTAGTCCTCCTAGGCAGAATTAAGAAGTCAGACTTGAATAAAATGTGTGAGATCAGACTGGTGAAGGACACACAACCCACATTAAAGCACCATAAGAAAATGTCTGCTACAAGAGATTTTATTTATATATATATATAAAAATAAATAAAAATAATCTCCATCCCTTGGATAATGGTTTTACCAAATCATGGTACTAACCATTTAAATATATACAGACACACACACAAAAAAAACAAAACAAAAACAAAATACAAACAAACAAGTTCCTGATACAATATGAGAAAAGGATCAGAAAAAGTTATCTGACCAATAAAAATGAGACTGGAGTTCAGGATCATTTTAGGAAGTCTGGGTTTTACGTCCTCATCATTATTTAGTCAATGTTCATAACAAGTTTCACCCACTCTTTTATAAGATTTAACAACCAGAGCTATGTAGTGGACTGAAGCAACAACACACATTTTCACAGAGAGTTTACAGCATAAAGACACACTGGCCTCTACTTTCCAGCTGTGACTTCACAGAGATCACACAAAGGTGCAATATTCCCTCCTCTGTGCATCCTTTTACAAAGCACTATGGCACTCAGCAATCTGAAAATAGTCCGTTCTGCTATTTTGTGGTCCACAGTCTATAACAAGTCCCTAATGTCTCTGGTTACTGACTGAATTATTAAGTGTGGACTAAATAAAACTGCACTGAATAAACACCAAGAGAAAAGTTTCTACCTGGTTCCTCCAGTGGGACAAACACAACAGTGCTGAGCACACTTTTCCTCATCACTGCTACTGTTTACAGTGTTACCATGGCTGCAGAGGGAGATACCAGGCCAGCTACAGCAAGTGGTGGTCCATCCAGGTTGCAACAGGACTCCTTGAATAGTTAGAGGCCTAAAACAAGTAACAAAGTTTGTTAAATTGCCAGTCCAGCCAGCCTCTTCCTCAAACTATTGCACCAGAGCTTGTTTCTCACATGGCAACATACAGCCAGCTTGAATACCACGTTCAGATGGCTCTGTCACCATGATGGACTGCTTTCATCCTTACACATGTTATGCCTTGCCACATTGCCAGCCTATTCAGCTCTTAATCATACCTCTGTTAAGCCTTTTTTTTTTTAAACTTACTTCCAAAGCCCAACAGAGAGGGGGACAAGATATTACTCCATTATGCCTCCATGTCACGCCCAGAATAAGCCGAGGACTCAATTGCAGGAAATTCCATCAACAAATTTATTTTCAAAGAAAAGGCGATCCCAAAGGATGAGAAAAACTATCAAAAACAAAATCAGATAAAAACCAAAAACAATCCCGCAGGGTGAAAAAAAGGCAAAGAAAACAGATAACTAAACATGAAACGTGAGCAACTAACAAAACAAGAACAAGGAACAAACTATGGCTATGACTACTAGATGGCTTCTGTGAAAACGAACGAAGACACTTTTGCACAAGACAAGGGGAGACGCAGACTATAAATACACCTAGAAGGAAATGGGGAACAGGTGGACACAATTAGGAATCAGAGGAGACAATCAGACACCTGACACATGAGGAAGGGCAAGTGACCTAAAACGAGAGGAGAATTAGGATTTCAAAATAAAACAATATATGCACGCTAGACAAAAAATCCCAGACCAGACAACTTCACCGCTGTGACACATGTGTTTGACACAGCAAAAAAGACTGGATAAAGGCATTCACTGCTGTTGAATAAATTGGCTGTGTAAAAGGGGAAAAGTCTGCTAATTAGTTTGTGACAAAAGACCTTCATGGGTTAGGTTTATGGGAAAAAAAACAAAACAAAAAAACATGTAGCATTCCAAAATACTGCTTCCTATGATAAAATGCCACATAATGAGACTGAAATACATATTTTCACTATTTTTACCTTCTGGTTGTAAAAAAATTTGACCATGCAAAGGTAATATGTGCCCAAGCAGACTTGATTAATGTCAAGACTTAGGGATTTTGAATATTTTCTACCATTTCTTTAAAGAAATGAAGATGTTCCCACAGTTAGTAACCCAAGGGGCAAAAAAAAAGTCATAAGACAAGAAATCCACACTTAGAAGCATACTCCCTAAACAGAAACAGAAGAAAAAGGACTATATTTACAATTGTGTACAATATATCTTTTAAAGAAAAAAGAATTAAGGACAGCTGTATATTTCTCTTATCTTTGTTTGCCTATATGCTTCTTAATGAAAGCCAGAATGTAAATCTTCTCATTTTTAGTTGACCCCCACCCCCTGCCCTTTGGAAAAAATCCTCAATGGATCTTCTGCTGCCGAGAAAAGGAGCAAAAGAGGAAGTTAGTGAGAGCAAGTGATCATTAACAGGATCCTAATTAGCCATTAGATACAGGCTGAAAAATGACAGCCAATCAGCCCGAAATTGAACTGGCAGGAGCTGTGAGTGTGAACACCATCATGTGAGGACACTGCAGGGACAGATTGTGAATATGGTGGTGTGTATGAATGTGAACAAAGATGAAAGTGTGACTATGTGTATGTCCATCTGAAAACCAGATATGGATTTCCCATCAGTGATCAACATTATTTATTCAGTTGTAAAGCCTCTGTTTATGTATGTTTTTCACCTTTTTGACTATCATAATGTGCTTAAAATCTCTTTCTCTGTCTCATCTGCCTGCACAACATGCCAGTGTTGTCGTTACTCAGAGCGGCCTGTTCAGCTGCCCGACCTTACATGCACACCTCATCTCCCTGCTGCTTCACATCTGTTATGAGGAACAGAAGTGCCCCACTGTTCATGTTTTGTCCACCGTCTTCCTCTCGTTTGAGCTCACCTTCAAAGTGAACATCACCATGGCCATGAACTGCAGCAACAGAGCAAGCTTTTCTGAGTGGACATGGATTTCCACTTTGTATTCTTTTGGAAGGGAAGTAAAATAATGAATAGATTTAAATCAAATGCATAACCTTAAATGTTGTAATGATGAAATAAGATGAGTTTTGAAAAACATGACAATAAATACAGGCTGAATGTTGCAAGGACCTGGGGAGCTGTTCAGCATATATCCCTACCTTTCAATGGAACTGAGCTGGGATAAACTCTGCCAGATCCCAAAGACCCAGAAAAGGAATAAGTGGGTTTAAATAATGGATGAAATGATAGATAGATGCTGTAAGGATAAAATAAAACGAACAATGATGTCAGAATAACACAATTTATTACTCTGTTTTTCAGTTTACATATGTTTTCTTTTTTATATTTTTAATTGTGGAGCTTTTTCATGACTTCCTTTTTTCAATCTTTTTTTTTTATGATCACCCTTGACATCTCTTCCTTACATTGACAAGCAGCAACTTTGTGTTGTGAAAATATGACTGTTTTTATAACATCGCTACTTTTTTGATGACACTTAAATTTTATCAGATCAAATAGCATTTTATCAAAATTGTCAGTTTATCCCCATTTTATTTATAATTTTTCAATCAAACCACCTATATTTTCATTATTTAAGTGTTGTTACTTTCACCCTCATGTAAAAATAGTTAAGATATATTTAAAAACATGGGAAAAAAGCTGTACTCATTTAAAAATGAAAAAACAAGGAAATATAATAAGTAAAGGAAGAGGAGTCTTTTTTCCTCAGGGTAGTTCTGCTTGCTTAAAAGAACTTTATGCTGCAAATTTAAAAGTAGAATTTAATACATATAAAGAAGGATGAGGCGCTATAAGCAGTAGAGAAGGAAATCTGCAGGATTTGCATTAAAAAAAATTCAGGCATTATTAAACTATATGTAAATGTATTTATCCTCAGGTGCAGCAATTCATGAATGCGTATTTGCTTTGTAAATTATATTTACAGTCATGTGAGAAACAAACAAAATGAAAACAACAGAAATACATAACACATTGTTTTAGCTTAATTGATGAAAATTGTTCTATGTCTCCAACTCACTTTGTCTTTTCTAATAATTCGCATCTTTTTCTCAAACCAAATCAGACTACATTCTTCACCTTTTTTCCACAGTGTAATCATTTTTCATAACAACACAGCCTAATTCATTTATTAAGGTTAATTTGGCCTTATTTTGAAATTCCACTGGTAAGAGATGAGATCTACTGCAACAGTTATGCTTTTGTCCTTGCCCACTAAGTCTCTGGAAAGTAAAAATAAATTAAAACATACTCAGACTCCAAATGAAAGTAAAAGCTGGTTTAGACTACATTTAGACTAGTTTACAATCACTGCAAACTCAGCGTTGTATCTTAGAGTCATCAGGGCAACACCATTGCTAAGATTTTGCGATATTAGGACCTCAAAAACTGTTGCTTTCATGGTGCAGGAATAAGATTAAATGAAAATGGGTTTGCAGTAACCTTTTTCTTTTTCTTTTTTGTAGGTTGAGTTACCTTTTAGAAACAATACTCATGTGACAAGCAGCACCATCTTGCAGAGGCACTTTGCTGAAGCTACATATTCTTGTCATTAGGTGAGAGAACAAGAAGATTTCTTGACATTTTGTAAAGCAGCAGCAAAGAAAAAGGAGGAGAAAATGGATCAGTGTAACCCATGCATTGATAGACGGAAGTGTTTGGAAGACATAAAAAATCAAATAAAGGGATCAAAGACTGAGCTGAAAATTGGACAGATTAAGAAAGAAAGAAAATACAATTTAAGGTCTGGCCTCCAGGCATGGTTGAAATTAAGAGGTTAAGCTCCTTAGTTCTTTCTAAATACCTCACACTCATGCACAAACTCACTCACTCTTCTTGTGATACTGAAACACACCAAAACACAGATATCTACGTGGATTTCCATTGTCTCATGCTGACATAGCAAAGGGAGAAGAGTATTTTTTTTTATATTTATCTTTGCCCATTTGCCTTTTTTAGTAAGCCCTCAGCGAGGAACCTCGGGGTAACTCTTGACCCTGTTTTGTCTTTGAACTCTCACATTAAATTGCTGATTTGTCCTTGTTTTTGTGACTTAAAAAGCATTGCCAAGCTGAGTCCAACTGTGTCGTGATCTGAGATGGAGATGATCAATCATGCCTTCAATTCATCGTGTCTTGATTATTGTAATTCTATTTTCACATGTTTGAGTAAAAAGTCGCTGGAATGTCTTCAGGTTGTCCAGAATGCTGCTGAAAGACTAATAACAAAAAAATCTTCCAAGCATTCACATGTCAGCCTTTTACTAATCCAGCTACACTAATTGCATTTTAAAATTCTGGTTTTAACACACAGAGCTCGAAATGATCAGGCACCAGTTGATATTAGACCTTTTGCAGCCCTATGTCCCTAGCAGGTCCCTGAGATCATGTGATCAGGCTCTGCTAGTTGTGAAGAAAACACAGCTGAAAAATAAAGGTGACAGTCTTTAAAGCAGCTAAAAACATATCTTTTTAAACTTGTTTTGCTTATTTTAATCTGTTTTTATATTTTATGTTTTGTCCTATATTTTACTGTGAAGCACTTTGTGATTTTTATCTTGAAATGTGCTCTATAAAAAACAGTTTGCTTTCTACCTAAGGAACCAAATTCCTACCCAATTTATATCTCAAATGCCCACACACACATACACACAGACATATATATATATATATATATATATGTCTGTATATATATATGTATATATATATATGTGTATATATATATATATATATATATATATATATATACACATATATATATATACATACATTTGTCAATAGAAATAGTTAAGATGAAGAAGAATAT
>JAOWBL010004593.1:0-11001 GCA_028564865.1 Zenarchopterus dispar | reverse complement strand
ACACACACACACACACATACACACACATACACACACATACACACACATACACACACACACATACACACACACACACAAACGTACATACATATGTATGTATATATATACATACTAATGCACACATACACACACATATACACTACTCCTACCACTTCCTTTGAACACGGGGTTAGCCAGTAAAGTGAGGAATAACTGTTATTTCACCTGTCAGTGACAGTTTTATTTGTGCTTTGTCCTCATCTACACTTTGAAGGTGTACAGCAACTACCCAGAGGATCTAGGGGCAGCTCTTTACAGGGAGCTGTTTGACTTCAACGCTGAGCCGCCTTGGGATCCTAGCTGATAGTGGACAAGTTCAGGCCAGGACTCATCTGTGTGGGTAAATCATCTGTAAAATGAAGAACTCATGCATATTTTTAAACTGTTGTGTTGCAAGTTGTCTCTTGTCAGAAACAGTGTCATGTACAATTTTTCTTTTTCTCCTATTAGTGTAGACATTATGTATTTATCAGTATCATTGTTTGCGAAGCCACTCTAACGAAAAGTATCACAGTAAATCTTTGCAGAAGGGATGATGGGCGAATTAACAAGTTGCATGTCCTAAATGACTCATGGTGTTATTATTTCAGATCTATTTTGAGCACTTGTCTTGAAATAACATGACAGGGTATTTATTTATTTATTTATTTATAAGTTTTTCCTGTTAGATTTCACTGTAGTTAAAGAGGAAGTAGATATTAATCTGTTAAATATGTGTAAATTACATTTTCTATAGCTTCATAGCTGCTCATCTGCATTTATAATTCATTAACTGCACAAACAGAATACCGTCATCACTGTTTTTGTATGTGAGAAGAACACAGTTAAATGTTTTCTAAGTTACATGATGTCTTGGTTGATTTTTAAAGATAGGAAAGTGTTGGGTCATCACGTAATGTCTTTTTAACCAGTGCTTCAGCAGTGAGCATTTTTACAATTGTGATGATGTAATTCCTTTCATAATTACACAAAACTATTAAAACTCTTCAAATTGTATCAGTGTTTCCACTTAGATATATAAAACTGAGATTTTAGAAACATTAGTTGTCCCCACATATCACCTTACTAAATCACCATCATTTTGCCTTTGACTGGCATATGAACAGACATATTTTTCAATTTTCATCATAGATAATGTTGAGACACAGACACAGCCAGTATTGTGCTTTTGTCAATGCCATCAAAAAGAACATTTATCGGTCTCTAAGTCAGGGATTTATTGTAATTGAAAATAAATGAACCCTGTGCCCCAGGCCCTGTGTTTTCATAGTGGCTTTTCAAAAGAATAGGCCTCCTCTACAAAGCCACCCTGTAACGTGGAACCTGCTCTCAGTTTTGATGGAATACCTACTGAAAATGACTTGTTTGATTGTCAATCTCATCAGAGAGATTTAGGATCCAATTCAAGAATAAACTAGAAGGGAGTTTGACTACAACAATGATCATGCATGGTTTAAATAAGATTGGGTGTTCTTGCTTCTTGAATTTTGCATTTTTACACAGACTTTTTTGTTGTTGTTGTTTTTGTTTTACAGTTTTTTGCATGAATCTAGGACCCTGGGGGCTCGAGGGGGAGTGAGCAGGATCACTTTTGACTATCCACATTCTTTATGCCTTTCGGATTAGAAGAAAACGGTTGAGAGGATGAAAGGAATCACTGATGAACCGCAGTATTCTGTTGGCCTGCTGGAGGGAGGCACAGCCCTCTGTGAAGTGATTGCCAGTCATATTGATGAACAAACACTGGTAAGGGGTTTTCTCTTAAACAATGCATACTTAGTAAAAAAAAACAAAAACCTGTATTTGTCACAGTCTAAAAATCATTTCAGAACCAGTAATTTTATTAGATGCTTATTGCATGTTTGCTGCACATTAAGATGTTTTTTTAAACTTTAGGATGGAGATTTGGGGCGTTTGTGAACACTTTGGTGTAAATGTATTTTCTGACTCTTCCACATGCATATTTCTCTTATTACAGACTGAGAAGAATGCATTCTTTGTAGCAGACCTGGGAGTCATAATGAGGCAGCATGTTCGCTGGCGAACTCACATGCCCCAAATTCGACCCTATTATGCAGTTAGATGCAACAGCAGTCCAGCTGTGATTGAAGTTCTTGCTGCGCTTGGCTCTGGCTTCACGTGCACCAACAAGGTATACTTGTATAACATGTCAGAACACTATAATCAGTTAATAAATGAAATTGCTGTATGAACTATCAAATCTTGTGTAGTGTGCCAACACAAAGCTATTTGTATTTTTAAAGAAATCTATCAACTGCACACTACAGACATTGAATTCTTGGGTTACAAGCCATACAGTAGTTTCAGAGGCACCACCAAATGGTCTGCATTCAATCTTTGAAATATTTTCATATAATATCCTAAAAGATTGACCTTGTATAACAGAAAAATCAGTCCACTTGCTTACATAAGGCATTTTAATGGAACACTCTTCTGTCTTTGTTTCTTTTGTGTTTCAGTTTGAACTTGAGCTGGTGCAGAGCCATGGTATTCCCTCTGAAGATATTATCTACAGTGGTGTTTGTAAACAGGTCTCTCAGATAAAATATGCTGCTAAGAACAGTATTGACCTGCTGGTGTGTGATAACGAAGCAGAACTACGCAAGATTTCCCGCTGCCACCCCAATTCCAAGTATGTTTTTATAACTATTTGTTTTAGTCATGGGCAAAAAAATTTCTTTTAGTGTTGGATGGTACAATAAACAGAAACATTTATCAAGGGCAAAGGTTGGCAGGGACAGGATGGCTGGCAGTAGCGTTATGATCATCTACTGTACTCCTGTTATTTGCGCTTTCATATGAAGTCTCTGGCTTTCTCTCTGACTCCAAGCCTTCCCCCTTTCTCATTAAATCTGCCTCTCAGAACAAACATAAGCTGTTTTCCGGACACAAAAATGCCTAACACGCTAATCAGCATTATAGCAAGACTATTGTCTTTTACAGTTTAAATATTATAAAAGTAAGAAGGCCTCATATTTTAAACACTGAGAAAAAGATCAGCAATGGTTAAGGGTTTCCTACACAGTATTGATATTTGGATAGGTCTATAAGGTATATTAACATACATCCAAAAATATTTAGTAATCCACTGACATTTTTCTTTTTTTCTTTTTTAAACTTTTTTTTTTTTTTTACAATTCAAAGTAGCAAAATCTAGCACTGCACTTCATAAAATCTCCTTCCCTTTTTTTCTCTTGCACACATCTATCCATATGAAAAAAAAAATCAAAGTTTTATTGGTCTTTCCCATCTTAATGCACACAAATAAGATCAATGCAAAATCATGCACTAGATGAATGCTTATTGGTGTACAATGTTACTTGCTATATTTTGTAATTGTTTTACTTTTTGCTAGATGCTTTTGTCATTTTTAAGTCACAAAAGTATCTAGCAAAAAATATAGTAACTTTTTAAAAAACTAACTAGTTTCTGTTTAACAATTGGTCTCATCCCCACAACTTAAAGCACAAAGAGGGAACTGTGTCAGTGCATAACTGCAATAATCATACTTTGCACCCACTGAGTAAATGTGTTGGCCAACTCCACCATCATCCTTTCTGTGAGTGGCAGAAAGTACAAAAATCTGCACAGGAGCTGACCAGAATGTGAATGTAAAGAAGAGAATTGAAAATTAAGGCATCCTGTTACTTCTACTGTTGTCAGTTACTGTGCATGAAAATATTAAAGCCTTAAAACTGTCAGGGTTTTTCACAGCATAAAGGCTCCTACACACAGCATGATTTTTTTGCAGTGTCATAAGATCATTAGATTTCACACAGTATGACTAAGATCTTCTTAATTTTGGGAAGATGTGCCCCCTTGTGTCTTAGACTGGAATCTGATTCAGTGGGGTGCAGGTTGCGTCACCAGCATATATAGCAGTAAACAAACAAAAAGTGAAAATGAACTGATCTGTTGTAGCTTTTATGTGTGCCAAAAATGCTTAAAGAAATAAGTAGAGAATGTGTTCTCATCATGATCTGGGAGAAAAGACCAACTTTGGATGCCAGTTTTGCAAAGAGAGTGCGTGGCATGCCATGATGTGACCAAGGCAGCAGATACAAACATTATTTGTGACTACCTTCAATATCTTCATAGCATTGGCCTTTGTTATCACAATGGCACCAAATCCAGTTCTATCTCAGAGTCTCATTAAGCTTAGTTTCTTTTGTTTCACTATGTCTTTTTTTTTAAAGAATTGCACTAATACATAATGTCAAGTAGTTTGATTTGGCTAGTCAGTAGACAGTTGTATGATTTCTAGGGCTGTCAAGATTATATCCAGCAATGTTTGGTTGCAGGATCAGTGTGAGGGTAGTCGTCGCATCACTCACATTGTACAATGTGAGACAGCCAACTTGGTTCTGTGATGACGGATATTTCCATTCCTCATCTTTCGTCTGAGATGGACAAAAATCATGCCTTGTGTTGTAACCTTAAAATATCTAATACTTCATTCCCAAAATTCCCATTTTGTTCTTATAATTTCTTCAAGATCATCCGTTTTATTTGCCAGTAATCTGACATTTTCCATGACAATCAAGTGACAAATTTCCTCCACGTTTATCTCTGGTTTACTCCTGCTCTACATTTTCAGTGTCTCCTCTCCGACTGTTTGGATTTTTGGACCTACATTTAGTTAGACATGGTAAAGCTCAATCAGATTCACCCACATTATTTGAAGTACAAAGCCTCTTGCTGTGAGGCAGCAGAGGTAATCGCAAAGCTTTCTCCAAATTAAATGATTTGATCAAATTCTCTAAGCCTGATCACCCAAGTTATCATCTTTCTTCAAAAATATTCTGTTATGCACTGTTTGCAACTTGAGCTAAATGTGTCTGACTTGCATCCACTGATAATTTCTTTAAATTTAAAATTCTTTCCATTTTATATTCCTGTCTGGACTTTGAATCACCATCAGGAGCTGCAACAGTCTACTATTTCTATGTTTCCTCAAACTATTCACATCTACAGTTTCTATTTAGTAAAGAGACGATTCCCTGAAAAGCTAAGAAACGCAATGATACCAATAAATGACCAAGACACACAGCCTAACATTAAAGATGACCTGCTTTGATAGGAAGGTCAACATTCAGGCCCAGCAGAGGATGGGGACAGTAAACAAGGACTTCACTGCTCGACCCTGGTCCATATATGCTAGATTATCTTTGGCTTTAAGAAAAAAATAACAGGGTATTTTGTTTCTTCTTAATTCAGGCTGCTGGTACAGGTGTCAACAGAGGCATCCAACCCAGACGATGACATGAGCATGACATTTGGATGCTCCCTCAAGGACTGCAGGCATCTGCTGGAACGTGCAAAAGAGCTTGGTGTGCAAGTTGTGGGGGTCAGGTGAGGCTTACAGAAATACACAGCTTGGAAGCACTAAGGAAAAGAATGCAACTGCAGGTTAAATCTGGACCACTACTGTTTGATATTAGTGCTACCTTTTTTTTTTCCTTGATATTTTTTATGTACATCAGTTTGGACAGCTACAGCTTTTAATGTGTTTTTAGATAAACTTGACTTCAAGACCAGCAGATCGATCTTGAGAAAATTTTTGTTGTCCAGCTGTTATGGATAAATAGTTGAAATTATAAACTCTTTTTTTTCTGTAGGTGCCACATTTCCAGCTCCTGTGAAGATGACCAGGTGTATGTTCATGCAATTTCTGATGCCCGTTGCATCTTTGATATGGGAGTAAGTACTGCCATACTATCACTTTCTATAACTATACTATATACTATCTATGATATTAATCACTTGTGGTCCACAGACATGCAGCATATTCATTTTTTTATAATATGTGTTTTTTCTGCCGCAGGAGGAAATTGGATTCAACATGAACATTTTGGACATTGGAGGTGGATTCAGTGGTTCTGAAACCCAGCTGGAACTGGTTATTATTAATCTTTGTCTTCTATACATCCTTCTAATTGAGGACATGCTGGGCTGGGACCTACTATGGAGAATATGCTTTTGTTGCATTTGTTATGTTCTATCTCTACACTTTTATCAATTTTGTTGCTGCTAATGAGAAACAGTGAGACGATAAGCTTCTTCTGTCATGAATATTAATAAATTATGTAAAATTGAAATGAATCTTTTTTTGTCATCTATTTTTCAGATTAATAATGCAGTCATGTCTGTGGTGGATGTGTACTTTCCTTCTTCCACTGGAGTTTCCATCATCGCTGAACCTGGAAGCTTCTTTGTATCCTCTGCCTTCACTCTGGCTGTAAATGTAATCTCCAAGGAGGTGGTGGCCCGTGATCGAAAGGACCAGGAACATGGTGAGTGGGATGACACTTAGAAAATATGAAGACACTTACTGTAGATATAATCAAGAACATTATATGAACATTTTACATCCCAGGAGTAACCAAACTCCAAGGCTTACCTTAAACAGTGTATTTGAAAGACATCAGCATTATCACAGAGCATGTTGTGATCGTATAAGACAGATACATGTGCAATGTGAACACAACAGCTTTTTCTATATACATTTGTGTATGAATCTCACATTCAGAATAAAATGAAACAGAAAAATGTTCTGCCCCTTCTTTGAATAGATGAGCTATCTCCCAACGAGGAACCAGAATTCCAGTACTACATGAACGAGGGAGTGTATGGCTCATTCTCCAGTAAGCTCTCTGAAACACCTATTACAGCCCCATCTGTACACAAGGTGAGTCTTTAATGTTCTCTGAGCTTAAGATGTAACCTCTGTTTTCCCAAATATCTCATCAGACCGAACAAACAACGTAATTAGCAGTGAGTAAATCATTTGTTTCCTTGTAAACAGAACACATCTGAGGACGCTCCACTTTTCAGCAGCAGCTTGTGGGGTCCTTCTGGGGATGACATGGACCAGGTAGTGGAGCACTGTCTGTTGCCTGAGCTCAACATGGGAGACTGGTTGGTGTTTGCACATGCTGGTGCTTACAGTCTGGGTCAGCCGCTGCTGTCCTCCACTGACTCACCACCCCCCCACGTCTACTATGTCATCTCCTCAAGAGACTGGAAAGTATTGCAATGGTTTTCTACATTTTGTTCAGTGTTGGGAATAAGTCTCTTACTATGACAGATGCAGTTTCCCCCCCTTGACTCATGATTGTTTTCCTCCTTTAGGTTTGAGATGCAAGACACTGGTGTGACCCACGAGACAACGCTGAAGAACTTTTCACTGGTCCCTTATTTCTTTAATTCCTGCCACACGGAGGCTGCGCTGTCTGTGCCAGCTTAGCATCAGCTGACCAGGAAAGCTTTCAGCTTGTTACTGGTTTCCGCTGCTAGCATCTTTCTGGTCATGGATACACTTAACCAGCTGTGCAGATAAGTGTTTGATATAAATGGGACCAGATTCACCTGAACTTTTTTTATCTGACAAACCCCATTGTACAATATGTGATTAGAACTGGAAAAGCCAGAGTGGATGTCAGTTGGTATGCAACAAAATGGATTACTCCAGAAAAGAAATTCTTCTCCTGTTTGTTTTTTTTTTTTTTTAACATCCCTTGGAAATACAGTTTACACTACTGAGGTGGGCCTGTAAAGATCTAACATGATTGCATTTGACAGATGTGTTGTTGTTATCTTCATTACTGTTGCCAATAGACTTTGTGTCCCTAAGTGAGGCAATGTTTTATAGAGAACCAGGTCCAAGTTGTTGTTTGGAGCTTTTAAACAAGACGTGTATTTATAACTTTAATTGGTTCTGTAATTTATTATGTGTGATGAGAGCTTGACTCCATTAATACATTTAAAATGTGTTTTCCTTCTTAGTGTTTTAAAAGGGGACCGTGCAGAACAAAAAATATATATTGCTGCATATACAAAGATGTATTAACACATTTTGGATTTGATAAGAGAAAAGCCAATGTTGTCAGTATTGTCACCATCCATCCATCCACTGGAAAACTGGTGTGGTATGAAAGCTAAAGCTTAAGTGTTCACCAGTAAACTGGTATTTGTGTGTTTTATCCAAAGTGCTGAGCAGCTTTCTGCTGAGACCAGTGAAGGGTCAGCAGGTGACTGCTGCACCACCGGAGAGCAAGGCAAGATGAGCTGACTGCATGTGCTGCAGAGGAACAGGGCAAGTGTTGATGGATACTGAGTCAGCTGATGTGAACGAAATATCTTATTTAAAAAATAATAAGCAGCACATTATATTTATGCATTTCCTTTTTTTCTTCTGATATTCATAGTTGTTAATATTTTTTCAACAGTTTATGTTGAAAGAATATTACAGGACTTCTTGACTTAAATCTACTTGCATAGTGTATCTGTGGAGTTGTCCCCCAATCTGGGTCTAAGATGTTAAATTATCAGACACTTGCCTGCTATTAAGTTCTAGCTGTGCTTATCAAAATGAAAAGTAATAAATATGTTGACTTGAGACTGAATTCATTGTTTTGTTGTGGGGAAAAAAAGAAAAAAAACTGACCTTAAATGTTGGGACAGTGAAGTGATGCAGCCAAAACCGATAAACCTTGATTTCACAGCATTGTGATTTTACTGCAGTCACAAACAAAATGTTTCATAAACGACATTTCTCACAGCTGAAACTATGATGGACATTCTATATCAGAAGTTAAAGAAGATCTGGACAACCATCTTAACGGTTACAAGACAATACTTGTGCAAAGAAAAAAAACATTGTGCAAAGATAACATTTTCTTTTTCAGTATGTATTTGGGCATTTCATGCGACTACAACTGAAAATATTCCAACAATATGATCCTGGTACTTTAATGTAACTGTCCTATTCTGAAAGTCATTGAGTGAGCCATTCAGATTGACAGGGTTTTGAGACATCACAGAGTGGGATCAGAGAATATTTCCACTTCTCCATCATTAACTTCATCCACTTTCCTTTCTTGCTAGATTTATTGTACCCAGAAAGTGTGCAAAATGGCAACACTTATGTCAAAAGAGGGGTACCCCATAGGAAAGGGAGCAGAGTGGAATTGAGATGCCCCCTTCAATCCCTAAACCAGCTGCTGTGAACAGAGCTGTAAAGATGCAATTTAAAACAAGACTTTTGTGCTTTATTTCTCTGGACAGAATTTTGATAGGACATCAGCAAATACTGTTAAGAAAAAAAGGGAATAGCTTTTCTCCTTTGAAATACAGATTCTCATATACAATAAAGAGCAAAATTCAACATTCTCTGGTCAAAAAAAAAAAATTCAAATATGATGCAGTGTAATAGGTCAGTAGGAGACAACACGGGTTAACGGTCAAATGTAAACAGTTGGATTTCTCTTTCATGTATTCAGTAGTGCATCACAGTTGCGCTGTCGATTGTCTTTCTGCTGTCATAAAAAATCTTCATCTTTTGTGCAAATTCACCCACAAAAAGTCATTTGATATTGGTTTTTTTTCCTTTATAAACATTCTTAGGATGCCTCACAGAGAGCTTGTTGAAGGCAGTTTAACTGTTGTGTCCCCAGCGAGGTCTGCAGGATGGGCAATCCTTAGAGTCCAGTAGGACGTCTTTCTTGCTGCCAAGTGACGTCGAGTGTGCTTGGCCAGGTGGTCGCTGCGCATGAAACAAGTGAGGCAAATGGGACAGGTAAACCTTTTCTCTCCCGTATGGGTTCGCCGATGCCGTGACAGCTCATCAGAGCGAGCAAATCGTCTTTCACATCCCTCCCACTTGCATTTAAAAGGTTTCTCACCTGTTGGGCAAAGACAGTGGAGCAGTTTTGAGATGTATTTGAAATCTAATCCAACAGAGGGGCCTTAATTGGCCAACCGGTTTTAACAAGATACGACAATTTTAATTCTTACCTGTATGTGTCCTTATGTGGGCCTTTAGATGAGAGCTCTTGAAGTAGGTCTTCCTGCAGTCCTCATGAGGACAAACATGACTGCGAACACGTGACACCTCTGTTTGCTGTGCATAGTGTTTCGGCTCTGAAAAGGCAGGACCAGGTGCAGGAGCAATGGCTGCAAGCTTGCTGCCACCAGGAGGCGTTTGCATTTGCTGAAAATGAGCAGGAGGAACAGATGGTTGAGGAACAAGGAGGACCACAGGGCCTGTAGCCCCTTGACCTCCCACAAAGAAGACCCGTGCAGGAGAAGTGCTTGATATTGCTGAGGCCATTTTTGGTTGTGGTGATCCATATTTCTGTTTGATTGGCTGCTGTTGTGATGTGTGCATGGTGGTGATTGCAAATGATATTGGCAGCAGGGGCTGCTGGCTCTCAGAGGTCCTGACAGGCTTCTTCTGCTCCACAGTGGGGGATGGAGGAGAAACAGGAACAATCTGGCTGCAGATAGGTACAAGTGAAAGCAGACTGCCAGTAGCTGGAACTGACTGGGGTGCATTAGTCTTATCAAACTGGCCAAACTGACTCAGCAGGGTCTGACTGGCTTCTAAATTTGGCGACATATCAGTGAAATCTCTCTGTGTTGCAATACACTCCTTAGAGCCTCTGTTAATGTGCTCACTGGAGTTAAAATCCGGTTTAGAGTCCTCTGTACGAGCCCCAGTGAGTCCATCTTCCTGCAAGAGTTGATGAGAGCCACAGGTGCAGTGCTGGCCATCTGCAGTGTGGCGGATGACACTGGTCCACTGACCCTTCCGGGAAACAGCAGTGTGATGCAGCTTCAGAACTGAGGTTGGATGGGTGGCCTCAAGATGGGGCGGGCTGTATGGTGGTGTCATGCACTGAAAGAAAAAGCAAAATGTATTCAATTGCTAATTGCTAATTTATGAATATTAAAAATTTTTTGACCACTACCTTTGTTATAAAACTGTAGTGTTGTATAAGTGTCAGTGATAATATGGTTAAATCAATCAAGTGTCAGTTTCCAGAAATGCCAGGAGGAGACCAGAGACAGTGCTAAAATTTTATATATAAATATCTATATATCTATATATATATATATATACACATATGTATATATATATATATATATATATATATATAT
>JAOWBL010004592.1:0-11002 GCA_028564865.1 Zenarchopterus dispar | reverse complement strand
AGTGTGAAGCGCCTCGAGGCGACTTTTGTTGTGAATTGGCGCTATATAAATAAAATTGAATTGAATTGAATTGAATTATACTGAAATGGACAACGATAATCTAATTACTGGCTTCAGTTTAATTAAGAATATATTCTAATCAAGACATTTACAAGAATTGTCTTAAGAATAATCACTTCATAATCTGAGGTTGCACGTTAATGAGCAAAGTTTGATTAATGGGAAATGACATCTTAAGACCATCAAGGGATTCTAGAGTGAAATGTACCCCTCACCCTCACCCCCTCCATGTCACAAAGCTTGGTTTCAGTTGCAGGACATGCAAGGAAACTATTCATTTATTAGTTTTCAGTAAATGATAATTTATTATCAATTGTCAGCTTCAGTTTATTTCAGTGACCATTGTGGAGTTTTCTTTTATTGATGGAAATGGGTAGCAGCAAATTTCTCAGTGTGTACCATAATGCAATCTCACTTAGATCTGCATTGCACAAACTGAGAAAAATTGAGAAAATCTAGTAAAGGCTTTAAACCACAAAACATTTGAGCCGTTAAGCAGCACTGCATGAGAAACTGTCATCCAAGCATGATCATTAATAACACAAGCGCTCAGAGATACTTTGAAAAATCACTCAAAGCAGCCCAATGCTACATTTAAAATGGAACCTAGAATTGGGATGTATTGTACCATGTTCCCTACACACAAAGTCATCTGACATGGGCAGAAAGACAAAACATATGCATTCTGTGGTCAAATGAGTTTGCAAAGAAAAAGATATTGGGTTTTACATGGCAAAGATAAAAGAGGGCATCCAAAAAGTGTAAGTGACAGCATTTATACTAGTATGGAGGTGCATCAATGTTCATGGCATAAGTGATTTGCATCTTCAGTATTGTGGAAAACTGTTTGGTGCCCCTATTCTTATCATTTTTGAACTGTTACTGCTGATACATTGCTTTGCTGTTTTTTAGGTTTGAATATTAATGTACAAATAAGATAGATACAGTCATACTTAGGTTACTTAGGTTTACTTAGGTTTAAAAGAGCCAAGTTCCTTGAAAATATAAATATGGATGTTCTAAAAAAAAATTTGATAAAACAATCAGACTACGGCTGCCTAACACTTCTGGACAATACTGTATGTGACTACTATGGTGCAGAGATGTGTACTGCAACTTGTTAGAGATGTGTGGTACCTTCACTTAGTCTGTGGTTATTTCACCAGGACAAGTCCAGAGCTCATTTTGCACAACTGAACAACAGCGTCACTTCATAGGCATGAGTGGAGTGTTTGATCAGCCTGCTGGCAGGCCAAATCTACCTCCTATGAAAGATTTATGCAGATCATGAAGAAATGACGTGCACAAACTGTTGAGCAGAAGAAATCTTGTAATTAAAAGGAAGAGGTATGTTTAGTTTTTTGAGAAATGTATTCCTTTTATATTTCTCAGATGTGGCATATTATTATTTTTCTTAAAGTTATTTTTATTACCATTAAAAATGCATTTGCACTTTGAAATGTTTTTTCTCTCCTTTTTTTTTTTTTTTTTTTCTAGGTGATTTGAAGCTTAAAATGATCAGGCATTTATCAAGAAGAAAAACAGACTTAGCTATAGGTTTGACTACAACTGACCAGCCATCTGCATATCCTCTTTCACTGCATCCAGAAATCTACATTTTATTCTTCCCCTTTTTCTCCTGAATGGTAACTCCATCTACAGCACTTTCCACAATCTGATGGCTTAACCACAAATCATTTATTATGCACCATTACGAAGAAAAGGCTACAATACTAATTATAAAACAGAGGCTTACCTTAATATAGGGCCACATGAAATCCATTTTAATTTACATGGAATTGTTTTTTTTGTTTTTTGTTTTTTTTTTTAACATTTTCCATGAAATATGATGTCAGTACCATTAAATGTAAAGACATAATGAATGTAGTTTTAAAAATACACACATTTATTGAAAAAGGCAGCAGTCTGCAGTCCAGCAGGCTGGTTTCAGATGACCTGTGAACATGTCCTTCAGTCTCCAGTCCAGTTGATGACAACAGGGCTAACAATAAAGCATTCCTCTATTAAAAGTCCTGTGAAGCATGCAGTATGGTCTAAGAGCTAGTCTAGTAACAGCCTCACAATTTTCAGCCTTTGGGCCAACCTGCAATCCTTCTGCCAAGTCACCATGCTGTTGTGACCATGCTGCTAATTGGCAGGTCTTGTTACAGAGAGACTGAAGCACAGCAGCAGCACTGGCACAAACAGCTCTTTTAATGGCCCTATTAATATTGGACCAGCAAACACAAATGCAGTTCTTTGACTTTCTTCATGTTTAATACAGGTGTATTGCTGAATTCCTCTCTGTTTCATTCCATCTGATTTTCTCTCTTTGATTAGATATACTTCATATGTTTGTTTTTTTTTTTCAAGCAAAACATCTTTGCATCTGTTGCAGAAAATGCCAAATAACATCTGCACACATGTGCAGTGTTGCCAGGGAAGAAGCAATTTCCGTGAATTTATTTCAAGTATCCCTAAGTTGTGTTACATGACACTGTTGCTGGCCTCAACCATAGTCTACTATAGTCAACCCAAATTTATATATTATAGTTAACGAAAACTAAGACTAAAACTGAAACTGACACTAAAATAAAATCCAGTAAACTGAAATGAAAAAAAAAAGCTAAAGATTCTTTTTAAAACTAAGACTAAGCTAAGATTATCAATGCAAAACTGACAGAAATTCAATAAAACTGCAGTTAAAATTTAGTCTGTTTTCATTTTTCTTTCATGCCTTGTTTTTTTTATATTTGCAATTTCATCTTCCTAATTAGTATCTTTCTTTTAATTACAATTACTTGATAAAGAATAAAAAGATTTGTGTTCTGTATGGCACAAAGACAGGATACTTTCATCCTAGATTTTTTGTTTATCTATTTGTCAATACCTCACTAACTAAAACTAAGAGTAAAACTAAACTAAATGATCCAATTTTTCAAAATTAAAACCACTTGTTAAATAAATGAAAAATAAACTGAAATAATCAAACAAATTGAAAAATAAAATAAAAATAAAAACTATTAAAAATTCAAAACTATTATAGCACTGTTGTGGTGTCAGATAGAAGAATTTCCATTGTGAGTGTGGATCTTCACGTCATCTGGCAAGCCAAACTCTTGAGAAGCACAAAGTGTGACCTTCTTTGTTGAGGAGTAAATGCAGTATCACTGCATGACATTTATATTAAAAGTTCATAGCTGGGAAAAAGGCTTCAATGATGTACAAATTACTTTAAACTTATGGTTTCGAATTTGTTTTATTGCTGCATTTTGCATTATGTGAAACTGCTGAGAACAGTAGAAATGATCTTTCTCCATAAACAGCCTTAATTATTTTTTCCTTCCTGGAACCTGAAACTACCTCAAATAAATACATGGCAGATACCCTGGCCCCTTCTGAATCTTCCATGATGTAACACTGCACATGAGATGGTTCAGCAGCACAGACACAAACCCATTCAGAGCAAGTGAAGTTCTCTATGAATACATAAAATGCTCTAGCAAATGCTTCACCACAGTTTTAAGTTCTGATTTTGGCTGAATTTGTTTTTATCAAATTTACTGCTACCCATGTGGTTTCCAGACATTGTGTATTTACTCTTATCAAGGTAGTAGTGGTAGATGAGGCACTGATCCATAAACTGTCATGTCAAAGGACAAATTCTTTCATGTTTCAAGTTTGCTGTCGTACTCTATTGATTTGGTTTAGGTATCAAAAATAGGTTGAGCACTGAAAACACATGGTTATGTACAGTAATGAAGAAATACATGTCTCTGATTTCTTTTTTTTTAGCTAAATGTTTTTGGTTAAACATTATGCTACATGAACACAGTAACATGCAAAATAAAACACACAGCTACATGTTCTGCAGGGATCCTGAGCTGGAGAATTGGTCAGAAAGAGCATAATATGATATTGCAGGTTTAAATAATTGACATAAATGTAGATATAAAATTTAATATTTTACAAGTGCCAGTACATGACATCAGCAGCCATTTGGCTTACATTGTACCATCAAAGGGATTTCAGAGTCCTTTAACAGTAAATCAGTCCCACCCATCCCTCCCTCCCCATTGACCCTATTCACTACCAATGATAAAACACAATCGAATATTAAAATAAATAACAACATAGAAAACATTGCTGGGCACCAAAGAAGTATCATGTACTCAAAGCATGCACTGACTGTACTCAAAGCATGCACTGAACAGCTGGCTGGGATCTTCACCAGGATTTTGAATCAGTCCCTGTCACAAGCAATCATCCCTTCCTGCCTTAAATCATCCACGATCATCCCCGTCCCCAAGAACCCAGCGGTAGACAGCCTTAATGACTACAGACCTGTTCCACTTATGCCTGTAGTCATGAAGTGCTTTGAGAAACTTGTCTCACAGCACATCAGGGCCTGTCTATCTTCCACCCTGGACCCTCATCAGTTTGTCTACAGGGCAAAACCTGCAAACCATATCACCATAGCTCTTCACACAGCACTGAGCTATCTGGAGCACAAAGGGAGCTCTGTGAGGATGCTCCTCCTGGACTTCAGCTTAGCATTCAATAATATAATTCCAGAGATCCTACTGGAGAAACTTTCTCACCTGGGGCTCCCCACCCTCATCTGTCACTGGATTATGGACTTTCTGTCAAACTGCCCTCAGTCGGTTAAAACTGGCCACCACCTCTCCCCCACCCCCACCTTCACACTGAATACTGGTTCCCCCCACGGTTGTATCCTGAGCCCACTTCTGTTTACTTTGTACACTCATGACTGCAACCCAACCCACCTCTCCAACACTATTTTTTGCTGACGACACCACCACTGTCGGGCTCATCTGAGGAGAAGATGAATCGGGCTACAGGGACGAGGTCGGCAGGCTGTTCAGTAAACAACTTGTCATTGAACAACCACAAAAGCAAAGGAAATGATACTGGACTTCAGGAGAAACAGAGAGGACCCGGGCCTGCTCTACATCAAGGAGGACTGTGGACTGGAAAGAGTCCACTCATTCAGGTTCATGGGTGTGAACATCTCAGACAACCTCTCCTGGTCTGTCAACACCACGGCGATGGTGAAGAAGGCCCAGCAGCGACTTAATTTCCTGAGAGTACTCAGGAAAAACAACCTGGAGGAAAAGCTGCTGTTGACCTTCTACTGAGCCACCTTGGCGAGCATCCTGGTGTACTGCGTCTCTTTGTGGTACGCTGGTTGTACAGCAGTAGACAGGAAGGCTGTGCAGAGAGTGATCAACACCACCCAGAGAATCACCAGCTACTCTATTCCAAGCCCGGGGGACATCGCCAGCTCTCGCTGTCATAGCAGAGCTGGCAACATTATCACAGACCCCTCCCATCCCAGCCACCACCTCTTTGACCTGTTGCCCTCTGGCCGCCGCGACAGGTCACACAAAACCAGGACCAATAGACTCAGGGACAACTTCTTTCCCCAAGCTATCACCATTTCAAACGGCAACAAACGTGCAATAATCTGCTTAACCCATGTGCAACACTTCATACTGTATATTTTGTATATTTACAAAAGTTTTTTTTTTTTAATTTTTAATTTTATTTATTCTTCCAGGTGCGCCAAAGGAGCAGCACTCTTAATTTCACTGTATTGAATGATGCAGTGACAATAAAGGCTATTCATTCATTCATTTAAGAACCAGTGAGGGAACACTATCACAGGGAGCCATTTACATCAAGAGGATGCTGCCAAACCCTGGAGCCAGACTATGCGGTAGGGACCACAACCCACCCCCAGGCGGGACAGAGTACCAAACACCTTCGCTGTCATGTAACAGCATCACATGTGGCATTGTACAAGAAAATGTGCTGTCATTAAATTTGTTTTTCTCTCCTTTTCATTCCAAATCAAATGGGGATGCCAAGTGTCCTTGTGTTTGTTGCTGCTTGCTTACTCACAACATCCAGTCCTGTCTCAAGGTTACATTTCTC
Source organism: Zenarchopterus dispar (assembly GCA_028564865.1). Classification (NCBI taxonomy): domain Eukaryota; kingdom Metazoa; phylum Chordata; class Actinopteri; order Beloniformes; family Zenarchopteridae; genus Zenarchopterus; species Zenarchopterus dispar. Next base: position 4,984 of record JAOWBL010004592.1, on the reverse strand, counting down.
CACTTGTAGTACTGTGCTCAATCAGTGACCTGCCCAAGTACACTGTGCCATATGAAATGGACAGATTAACTTTTTTTTGCTGTTAAAACTGACAATCGTGAAATGCAGGCTGAAGTATAGTCTATCATATTTTCTTTGGTCTTGTCATGGTTTGTGTTTTACAGTTGTGTTTTATTTAGAAATATTCAGTTTTCTCCTATTTTATAGGATTTTGTTCAGTTGTGCCACACCTGTTGTGGCACAACTTGTAATCACTTATTACTCACATAGACAGCTTTCTGTCTTTCCCTCAGTGCTGGTCATGTCTAAATAATAAAGAAGGGCTGATCTGATTCGCTGTTCTCCCAGTGCTACCCTTCTGTCACAGAAAACTCCTGACACTTCTTCAGCCACCCATTGTGCCTGCACTCTTTTCTTCACCTCTCTTCCACACTTGCCATTGCTCTACACAGTTGAGCCCAAATATTTATACTCTTGGCATCTTCATCATTCAGGCTACTTTGTTTTTAACAATTTTAAAAACTATAAGAATTGTATGGACAAAATTTGACATTCTTGTATCTGTTTTGACTGTTTTATCCCCACTTGGTAGCATGAAGTAATATTCCATATTTTATATTTCTGATAGACATGCTTCTAAATTGCAGACACATATAGATTTATCATGTTAGCAGTCAAACTTAACACCAACTATGTAAAGGATGTATGTGGGGAGAAGCATAAGGATAGATAGAAAGAGAGCAAGAAAAAAGAACGGTCAAGGTAAAACATGTACACCAACACTGAAATCACAGAGAAACTGCCTTATTGTATATTACAAATTGAGTTCTAGCTTTATAAAGGTATAAAAACTTAAAATAACTGTCCTTCAGTCAGAAAACCTTTTAAAGTATGTTAGCACCTGTGGAGTAAGTCATGCTTTATTGAAGTCAGTGAGCAATGACATTGAGCAGGAGTCAATGACATTGTAGATCCCTGACTATTCTTAGCAAGAAAGTCTCATTATAATCAGATGAGCCAAAGCCAGACTGGAACTCATCAAACAATGCAATTCATGAAAAAAGGATTTCAGTTTAACTATAAATGGATAAAATATGGACTTTTTTTAGCAGCTGTGTCACAATGATAGCTTCAAAAACTTGGGATTCTGTCAAAACCATCTGTCAGAAAAGACTTACATCATTGGTAAATCACAAACAGCAAGCAGCTCTTAAAATTGCTTAGGGCTGGTGACTAGTTTTAGACAGTTACAAAACTGCAAAAGTATTACAAAAAAATAAATAAATAAATACAAAAGGGACCCAGGAGACTTGAAGCTTTCATTACAGCTACTTTTATGAAGTTACGGATCAGAATATTCATGTAAAAGCCAACATTTTATTTTTCTGTGTCCATTACAGAACAAAAATACCAATTGACTCTAGAAAAACTGAAAAGAAGCTCAAATTTAACAGTAGGGGTTGGCTTTTGAACATGTGCTAGAGTAGCCAACCAAACGTTGGAATGGTGGACAAATCTCTTCCTCAACCAAGACTTTTGGCCCCAGTGTGCTAATGAGTGTGTGTGCGCATGTGTTTTTGTGTGTGTGTTTGTGTGTATGTGTGTGTACACTCATCTCTGTTGTTACCATAGTAGGACCTTGCTAAGGTGAGACCTGAGGTTAGGTTAAGGGGTTGTGTTTGTACCAAAATGAATGGATGTAAGAATAAATGAGTGTGTGAGAGAAAGGAATGGATGTGATGTGAGTAGATACTCACATTACATACGCATTGTAAGGTACTCTGTTCTACCTTCCCTACAGCGTACGTATAAGGAAAACCTGCCTCTCCCTGATATTTGTTCAAAGTGTCGATCAATCAAAGATTTAGAACCAAAATGATCTAACTTACAAGCAAATATGCTAGACAAGGCCCCCACTCCTGATAAATTACACAAACTAGAGAAACTGGCTAATAAAAAAATCACCTGGACCGGATAGATTTTCACTAGAATTTTAAAAACATTTTTGGCAAATATTATCACCACTTTTTTTACTAAACCACTGTTGAAATTCATGCCACCTCCAAAATTCCCCCCAAAATAAATATCACAGTGATGCCAGTTATTCTAAAAACTAATGTACAGTAGGTTCATTTCTTCTGTCCGCCCACTTTTGTTATTCAGTACAGACTAGAAAATAATCACAAAGCTGTAGAGTCCAGACCATTTGGATGAACCATTTGCAGCAGGAACATGACAAAACCCCAAAATTAAAGGAATTCAAGATACTAGATCACAACAATAAATTGGTCTTCATGCAGATGATATATTATTATATCTAGAACTACCTTCCCAGTTTTTCACTTACAGGCTGGATAGCTCCAGTTGAAAACACTTATGCAAATTATTACATATTTTCAGCACCACTAGTTATTCATACAGACAACTGGTTCAACTCAGTTAACTCATTAGTAACACAGTTCTACTGGAAAAACAAAGACACCCAGAATTTGTCTATCAACACAGTAAAAGGAAAAACCATCAGGATGCTTAGAAGCTCCCAACTTTCAATGCTATTACTTATCAAACCAGATGCAACATTTAGTAAAATGGATCCAAAAAGAAAACCACAACTCATGGATAGAATTAGAGCAATACCAATGCAGAAATACCTGTTTCTGGCTTACACTTTCTTCCCATTTCAAAAAAGAAGATGAATTATGAACTTCCATTAATAAATGGTAGGGATACTCTGTGGGATCTTATGAGAGAAATGCTAAATGAAAGTTTGGAGACTAAGCATTTCAGAAAATGGAGCTTTGATACACTTCCAAGCTGTTCCAAGAACATCCAAGCAAAGAAAGTGGACATGCTTTCTACCAAAGTCAACAGCCTCTGAGGGTTGGCCCACTAGGCTAAAAAAATGATAGAAAGTAGTTGTCAGCAACTTAAGCTCAACAAATTAGAGGACAGAGGGAGGAGAAGTAATGCCAAAATAATTAACTTGCCTCGCAGGACTGAAGAAGATGATGCTGGGAGATTTCTGAAATACATATTGCCCAAATGGATGCTGGAATTGGAAAAGTCACCTACTTTCCCTTGGGAATAGAAAGGGCACACTGTGTGCTCCTCGAGGTTGTCAAAGGCCATCACAATGATGCCCAACTGCTTCGTTATCCAGACTTCCCGGCAGTTCTACAATGTGCCAGGAAAGCCAAACCAATCTCTCCCGGACAGTACACACCTGGAATTCAGCACTGACTACTCCAAAGTTGAACCCCAACGTTGTCATATTTGCTAGAATAACCACTACCTTCAGATATTATTACATAAACTAGGTAATTTGACAAACAAATCTGTTTCTTTGGTGGTGATTGCCAAATGTCAATCACAAAGTTCCACACAGGTTCCAGATAATCCCACCCCTCCTTAAGCTCCATGCTTCCTGTAAACATTTGCACTGCACCACTTGAGGGAAACTAGATGTGAAGCTGTTGTAAGAAGTTTAAAAAAATAGTGGACAAACAAGCATGGCAAAGTTAATGATATCTTCTTTGGTAGTTACTGCTCCGACAAGTAAGAAAGTAATTGGAAGAAGACCACTGCAGAGTAGCAAGCTGAAAAGAAATGAAACTGACCATGGAATAATCTTTAAAAGCAAAAGCAAAAAAAAGTTGTAGAAATAGTGCCAGAATTGGGAGAAGCGACTCAAACAAAAAGAAAGAAAGAAAGAAAGAAAGAAAGAAATTTACCCTTAGTTTGAACAGTGTGATATAAAGGATTCAGGAAAACAGAGAGTGAAATATTTAAGGCATGTGACCAAACACAAATACTGGATGGATGAATGGAATAAACCAAGCAAACTTCTAGCTTTGACACTGAGACAGCAGGAAAAAAAGAGGAACATCCCAGCCATTCTCAACCCTGGTAAAGGGCTAGTAACAATCGTATCTGAGATTACAGATACCTTTAGATCTTTTTTCTCCTAAACTGTATACTTCCAAGTCATCTCCAACTCAAGAGCAATTAGATTTTTTTTTTCAGAAATAAAATTCCCCAGGTCTTTACACAAATGATTGTTTTGAATTTCCTGTTACATTAAAGGAGCTCCATCTAGCTCTCAAACTGATTAATAGAGGCAGGTCACCAGGTCTGGATGGACTCCAAGCAGAATTATATTCGTCCCTTTGGGAAACACTGGGACCACTATGGCTGGATGCACTTAATTATGCTATTAAGAATGATTGTATTGTTACAGATTTGAATTTTGCACTGATAACTGTATTGCCTAAACCAGGCAAGGACCCATTAAATTGTATCAATTATCATCCTATTTCACTGATTAATGCAAATGTTAAACTGTATGCCAAGGTGCTCGGTCTTCAGCTTGAAAAGGTAATGAGTAAACTAATAAACCGGGACCAGACAGGCTTTATAAAAGGTAGGCTTTTGTCTGACAATATAAAGGGGCTACTGCATGTTATTGGTGAATCAGTTTGATCTAAATTTCGGATTGGTTTATTTTTCATGAATGGACAAATGCCTTTGATCAACTGGATTGGACATACCTATGAAGAGTTTTCCAGGAGTTTCACTTTGGCCTCAAATTTGTCCAACAACTAGGGTTTGTATTGTGGGCTCCCCCTCTGATCAATTTAATATACTCTGTGGAATGAGACAAGTGTGTCCACTGTTTCTGTTTCTATTTAACCTGTCTATAGTACTCATAGCTCAGATAGTATGACAAATCAATACTTTCACCCCGGTAAGAGTAGGGTCCTCTAAGTATTATATATCTTTATATGAAGACAGTGCTCTAATTTACATATCAAACATTTAGTCATCCCTTCTGAAAATGCTGAATATAAAATTAATCCTAAAAACTCAGCTCTTATTCTTCTTAATATTGACAAAATTCACTACATGTCCCATCTGAGATAACCATTACTGAACAAGTTACATTTCTCAATATTCAAATAACACCATCCATGTCCACTATTGTGAA
>JAOWBL010004591.1:0-11003 GCA_028564865.1 Zenarchopterus dispar | reverse complement strand
TGACAGAGCTCAGGCTTAGTGGAGCTTGTTTGGATTGATTTGTCAAGAGGGTTGATGGGGACACTTTCACTTTCACATTAATTTTCACCTTACAAAAAAAAAACAAAACAAAAAATGAAAAAACGCCAGTCATCGCTGGCTCAGATTCTGAAGAGGAATATTTCCCCTCTGATGATGATAATTTAGAAAAAAAAAAAGTAACTCTTAATTTTATGATAGACAAAATTTGCTATATTTTACATACCAACTCATTTTAGCATTTAAACAAGGTTTTAAGCAAATTTTGCACTCTTCTTATAAACAACTTAACTCAGCTCAATTTGCTCAAATTGAACAAATTAAATTACACAAGGATGAGATCATATTTTAAGTATACGATTAGTGAATAAAAATTATTTCACAGACTGATGTAGGATCTGCAGCATGTAAGCTTTTCCATCTTATTTTCATTTTGTTTACCAGCAATGATTTTAGAAGTACTGCAGAGGTCACTATTCAGTGAATAACATGGCATCAATACAGTGCCAACACAGTTTGGGTAATGTGTCAATACACTCCTTGAGGTATCATCATCCCATCACTATTCCAATAACTAGAACCAGAAAGTCCATTGATGTCTGTGTGAGAAAATTCAAAAGGGCTAGGCTGAGAACATCATCAGGGAAAAAAAGCAAGGTCAGAAACACTGGGAGCAAGAGAAACACAGGAACAATAAGGCTAGATGTGTACAGACTGGGAAGCAGATAATCTGGCAACAGATAGATGTGAAGCTGTGGTAAATAAGCTGTGGAGATCAGGTGCAGTCAATCAGTAATCAGGGAGCTGAGATAGTGATGAGTTCAGGGGAAAACAGGAAACTGCAGCCTCAACCTGTGACAGTGCAAACCTTCCCAGTCAGCCTCTCCATGCAGTTGCACACTGCACAAACACACTGTCATACTCTTGTCCACATGCCTCTTATGCACATGCTTACACATGCTCATCTGTTAAAAGGACCAAGACACTCATATCAAAATGAAGAAAGCTGACAACATTGTCTCATCCCCTATGACTGTTTTTTCATTTACCATGAATGCAGTGATTATGACACCTTACTTCACGTTACAGCACACGTCAAGTCACACTTGGGTTCCGGACTGCTGGTTTTGTGTATTTAAAGACACATGTTTGCTGGCTTTTTCTGTCTTATTTGGGCCAATATGTAATGGCCAGTGAATTAAAACTGGTGGCCCCCTTTTACACGAATGTTACAGAATGCCTGAATGTAAGTGCCTTATGACATAAAAAGATAGTGTTAGTAGACATGATACATGGGAGGAAGGTGGATATTCTCTGTGTTCAGGAGGCCAGGTGGAAAAGGTAGCAAGGCTAGATGCTTAGGAGCAGGGTTCAAGCTGTTTTATGATGATGTAGATTGGAAGAGAAATTCAGAAGGAGGTGTCTTAAATGAGGAATTTCTTGAGAATGTTCTGGAGGTGAAAAAGAATTTCAGATAGTGATGAGTCTGAAGCTAGAATTTGATGATGTGATGTTCAATGTCACAGGTGGGATGTGGGTTAGAAGAGAAGGAGACTCCCATGTGGAAACTTCCATCTATATAACCCAGGTAGATGAAGTCATGAAGAGTACCTTTGGAAATGAAAAAATCGTAACTGCTACAGGCTTCAATGGAATTATTGGAGAAAGTTGGAAAAAGAACACTAATGAGTTGATGAAAATAAAAAAAAGTGAATAGTAAAAGAAGTGATTGTTGTGGAGCAGGATTAATAAGGGTGAAGTGAGGAAGGCACAGAAGAGGATGAAGAGCAGAGAGACAGTTGGTTGTGTGGAGGTATAGAGGTCTCTAGGAGAGGTGACAGTAGCTTTTGACTCTGACATTCAACAAGATCTTAAAGAGAAAAAGAGCTTAAAAATAGTGTTTATTTCTACCAAAAATGACAAAAAGGGCCCATTTAGTCACAAAATAAATGGGCTCCTAAAAGAGGTCAAAGTAACAGAATTCAATTTGATAGACAGACAGATACTTCATTGATCCCTAAGTGAAGACTCGGCAGTACTTACAAGAATAGAGAAACAAAGTAATTAAAAAAAGGAAAAGATAAAGTAAAAATAGGAATATAAAAATGCAGATGCAAACAAAATACAAAAAAGTGAAAATAAAGTGATGTGATGTGAAAATGTAGGTTGAAACACAGAAGTGAAGTGAAGTGACATAAAGTGACGTGTCAAATAAAGTAACACATAAAGTGGTATGAGTTAAGAATGTTTGGCCTTCAAAGTCTTACATATTGCCAAAACACTACTGGTGGTGCTGTAGTTGCTGCCCCTCATTCCACTCTTCCCCAATGTGCTGTTAGAAAGTCTATTGGCCCTCACTAGGAAGGATTTTCTGAGCCTGTCAGTAGAGTAGCTCTGTGACAACAGTCTGCTGCTGAACCAGCTTATCTGTGGTGTGATGGTGGCTGACCTCATCAGTGATGGCCAGCCACTTCTCCAGTGTCCTTCTTCTTTCACCCAACACCACAGACTCCAGATCCCTACCACAGAGTGACCAGGTCTGATCAGCCAGCAGAGAACACCATAGAAAGGTGCACTGGCAGCAACAGACTGATGGAATATCTGCAGCAGTTTTCTGGTTAAAAGCTGAAACCCTCTCAGGAAATACATACAGTACTAGTCCACCCCTTCCTGTAGAGATGGTTGCAGTTCACTGACCTGTCCAATTTGTTTTCTGGCTGCAGACCGAGGTAACAAGCTCCTCTACAAGTACAGGCTGTGATGGTGGTCTTATCCTATGAAATCCAGTATCATTTCCTTGGTCTTTGATGTGTTTATCTGCAGCTGGTTCTGGTGACACCACACCACAAAGACCTCCATTATCTTTCTGTTTTCACTCTCCTGCTCCTCCTTGATACAGTCGATGATCTCTGTGTTATCTTAGATCATCTGGATTTGACACAGCTCTGAGTTGTACTGGAAGTTGGCTATGTACAGGATGAAGAGTAGGGGGGGCAGGACTATTCCTTCTGGTGCTCCCATGCTGATGGTCACCATATCTGATGTGCAGTCCCTTAGACTTACAAACTGTAATCTGTTGATGAGACAGTCCATGATCCAATGAACAAGGTAAGGGTCAACCTGCATCCTGGTCAATCTGCAGGAAGCTGGATAGTATTGAAGACTTTGGAGAACTCAAAGAAAAGAATCCTCACAGTACTGCTTTCCTAGTCTAAGTGTGTGTGGATCCTATGGAAGAGGTAGAGTTGGCCACCCACTTTTTCCCTGTACTTGAACTGAAGAGTGTCTTCAGTGTGCAGTACTTAAGGCATGGTGTGGACCATCAGCAGCACCAACAGTTTCACAAACTTCTGAGCACCATTGGTCTTGAGCCCGCTGGGGCATCTTGGGGATGGGGATAAGACATGACAGGGCCAGAGGTGTTGGTGAGTGAGAAGAGTGGGAAAGTGGTGGAAAGAGCAGAGGGGGCTCAGGGGCTGTGAAAAAACATTGAGTCAAAATGCCTCAAAAAGGAGTTAAACTTATTGGCTGTCTCCCTTCTCCATTCAGGACAGCTGGTGGTCTGGTTATAGCCTGTGGTGGTCTTCAGGTTGTTCCAGACTTCTGGCATGTTGTTTTGCTTCTCCAGCTTGCCCTTGAAAAGTTTCTTTGCTTCCCTCAACCATTTTTTAGATCTCCTCTGGATGTCCCTCATCTCTGCCATGTCTTGCTTCACAAAGGCCTTCTTCTTCCTGTTCAGAAAACTTGCACATGCAAGTGATCCAGGGTTTATTGTTAGTAAAGTGGTGGTGGCCTGACTGGGACCACCATATCCATAACGAAGTTAATGTAGTCTGTTACACACTTGGTGAGGCCTTTGAACCTTAGTCTGTAATTTTATAGCACGCTCTTAGGTACAGGGGACAGCATCCCAAAGGATCTGATGTTGGGGTGGCTGCCTTTTCACCAGAGGATTGTACCGAGACTGCAGTCAAACTTATCTGTGATCAGACTTGCCAAGAGAGGGTATGGGGATATGCTTCTTTTACATCAGCATACACAAGATTGATAGTTCTGTTCTTTTTCATTGGGCAGTTCACAAACTGATGGAAAGCAGTGAGTCTTGTTCAGGATTACATGCAATGGCGGGTCCTGACAAATTTCTCAGGGGGGGCAATAGTAGTGATAATGACTCAAGTGACCTATTCAATCAGTAAATTAATAAGTAGCAAACCAGCTGTCACAATTTGTTTTTGCTTTTTTTTTTCTGGTCAACTCACATTACCAACACCACATATAAGTACTAGACTGCAAGATAAAGATTTCCCCTTTTGCTGCATTTGCCATATACTAGTAGGTAATCAATTTACCTTCAAATACCTTTGAACATGGAGAGCGATAATTGCTTCACGATTAATTAAGACAAGGACTAGATCCAAGTTGAAAACATTAGTAGTATTTATTTACAGTTCTTGACTTTACATTGGCATTGGTTTTCCATTGCAAATAGTTACAGTTTCTGTTGTTAATCAAAGACTCCAGACTATTTACACTGAAAAAAACAGAATTAAGAAATCACAGAGTAAACATGAACACAGGTGAACATATTGACATATTGTCTGAAAAACATTTGACATTTGAATGAAAAAGCAACTATAAAAAAACAATAAACAGTAAAAAGATCATATGCGTGTGTGTGGGTGAGTGTGGGTAAGTGTGTGAGAAGAAATGCCTTGCTGTGCTGCTCAAACATCTCTGCCTGCAGCAGTGTGTCACTCACAAGGTGGTTGCTGAAGGAGAACCTTTGTTTGATGTAAGTCAGGATGGTGTTGCAGATCTCCTTAGACAGCCTCTGCTTCTCCTCTTCTCCCAAGGCTCTCCTTGGTTTTTGTAGTATCTGTTGATACTCCCTGCTGCTGTTGAGATGAGTCCCTGGGAGCAAGTGGACCAACAGTGTTTGTTAATACAGGAAAACATGAGTACCTGGTAGCATTTATAAAAATGAAGAAGGTGCTAATTTCAAAACATTAATATTTATCTAGCTAATAGTAGTAACAGTGTGTAGCTTTACTGCATAAACAGTCAGCCACTTTATTAGCTACACATGTGGAATCTAATTTCATCTAATACAACAACTCTGCCATAAATTCTACATTTGAAAAGTTTTTCAGTTTTTCAGATTTTTTTAGTTTCAGAAATGTGATAATTCCACTTCATCTTTATTATTTATGTGACAGTGGATGAGGATGGTGTACTGGATAGCATTATTTTGTAAAGCAATTCTAATATTTTGTATGTTAATGAATGGACAAACTATTAGGAACACCACTGAATATAATGCACACTAATACACCACCATCACCTACTGTGACCTCAGTAATAAACATAAAGTAGAATTATAACTTTTTTGACAATATTAGCAAAAACTCAAAACATATAAACTTAATAAATCTAGAATTACAGCAGAGCTTTTATATTGAATTGAGTTAGACTGCACATCTGTACCTGTATTGAAAAGGAGCGAACAATATAATTTTTTCTTACCTTATGGCCTGCACACTAATTGTAAAGCTCTGGAGAGCACGCTTGATGAAGACTGGATCGATGTCCATCTTCTGCAGCTGCTGGTACAGGATGTCAGCATGATGCATAATCAGATAAAACAGCTTCAGAAAAAACACAAAATCTTGCAGCATCCTCAGAAAGCCAGATGCTTCTCTCACTGTAGTGCTGTCAAATGAACCAGATGTTCTGATGGATTCAAAACACTGCATGAGGTCATCTAGGTTCTCTAGACAGTGTTGATAATCCGGCTATTCAAGTTCCACCCAAGTCGACAATGCCACGGAAAACACCAGGATTGTTAGAGCCCTTGCTTTTATCTTTGCCTCGTAGAGCTAGCTTGAACACACCACAGAACTTGACACAGTTGATAAGGTGGACCAGGATGTGCCGGTTCTTGCTGACCTCATCATTGTGACAACAAACCGCTAGCCTGTAGCTCTCATCCAGCTCTGTTGCGATGTTCACCTGCCCAGAAAACTTAAGACAACTGTTCATGTGGGTCTTAGATGACTCATGTTTCTTGGCCTTTTCCAACAGATGGTGCATGTCAGTGACTCTCGTAGTTGTCCAAGTTGTCCAAGGGATCTGCCGTGCTGCCTTCAGGGTGAAATCGTGTGCAGGGGTAGCAGAATAAAGCGTTGGCTGTTTCACAGTCCGCTAGCCAAGTTTTCTGCTCATACCAACTCCGTGAAAATCCTCGGTTATATGATTTCCCTCCCTTAGTAGAAATTTGTTTTATATTAAATTTGGTCTGGGAGGTTGTCAGAAGGTCATTTTGTCCAAGGACCTCTGGGAGGTCGCCAATTTATCCTCATTGCTACGCTGACTGAAGGCGTAGCGATGAACCAATTGAGTTACTTCGTACACTCACCGTGCTAACCTTGAAAAGGACTAGTGCATGTTGGATGTGCGATGCATTGTAAGGCCAGAAATTTGAAAAAAAAAAAAAACTGCAGTTGGGGCAATTCTCAACCTGACCGAAATTGCCCCAAAGGGGCGGTATCTCATTGAGCATGGCCTTATGCTGATTGGACAGTGACACACAGAGCAGCTGAAACTGTCTAGAACTGTCATGCTGTGGAAAAAAATATGAAAAAAAAAAAAAAATTCCTTTTGGTGGTGCATTGCCCAATCGCCCTTATGGACAAACCATCCCTGGTTGCATGATTAAAGTCCCCAGAAATGACAATAAATGCCCCTGGGTACTGAGTCTGTAATTCTGTGATGACTGAGTGGATGTACTTACAGGCTACCTATGCATTTGCCACAGGGGATTATGTAAACACGAACAGCTATCACGTGCAAACTCCCTTGGGAGATAATAGGGTCTCAGGCTAATGGCTAACAGTTCTAGATCATGGCAGCATAAAGTCACTCTCAACTTAAATAGTGGCTGATCAGCCCACAAAACAAATAAAGGAAGAACACAGAAGAAATTAACAAAAACTATCACAATTAAGCCCCAGTTCCACCCACGATGTCACAATCTGTGGTTTGGTTAATTTCCTGGTTCAGCCCTTTAGCTTTCTACATTCTTCCACTTTGTCCAGCAGGAGGACAGGAGCAGCTGCAACTTCAGGTAAGTCAAAAAACAAAAAGAAAATGAACGCATCTGACATCTAGTAAACTCAATGTATACGCTTCATGCAGAATACAGTGATGGCAGTACAATGTAAAAATAAAATTTAATTCTGAACTAAAAACAAGTAGGTTCTTATTTTAACTTAAATTGTACATTAAAGAATGACCAAACTGATCATGTAAAATATGGTATTTGATCTTTGCATATTAGTGTGGCCATGGCCATCATGAAGACTTTTAACTACACTTTTCACCAAGAAAAAATAGCAGCACAAGTCCTTGTCAAAAGATTAACAAATACATGATTCAAATTAAAACAAGACAAATCTCACACAATAATAAATGGCTTTTCTTTAGGTTTCTCATTTAAAAATAAACATGCAGCCAGTCCAGACAATAGGAGCTAGAAGGAGCACTACAAGAGGTCATTATAATTTGATGAATTATTCATCTTTCAGTTCTAACAATACTGTAATTTGTATGCACAAAAATTGTTACATATCTCCCATCTGATGTGGGAACAAAATACTTGTACAACATAAATATAGAAATGATATTACCTTTGATGAAAGATTAATCTACTTATGCTGCTTGATTAATGAATAATACCAACATGAATATGGTCCATTCTTGTAAGATATATCTATTCAGATACAGGTTTTTCATTCCCCTATATTTTGAACATGGTTTGAGCTCAGTGAAGAAAGACATGAATGAAGTTGTGACTTATTTGGCTAAGAAATAATAACTGTGCTCCCAAACCAGTAAAAATCCCCCCTATTTCAAGCCAATATCTTTGAAAACAAGGTTTAGTTATGATATTTGCTGGGATAGGAGGATGAAATTGAAGATGGGATTGGAGATGAAGCTGTGCAGGAATGAACTGGACATTTATTAGTCACCAAATCACATCTGCATATAACAGGCATTTGGATAACAGTGAAAAAAAGGTCAGTATTGCATCTACAATTGAGTTGCCATTTCCCATTGGGAGAGTCTATTCTAATGAGATAAGACAGGAAGAAAGAATGTTTCTTACCAAGTGCTTTGTCAACACAGATGATTTTACTAGGATGACAGATATCTGCAGTTCCTAGAAAAGAAAACAGAATATAAGTCTGATCAATAAAAAACAAAATGATCAGTGACCTTTGTCCACTAGAATGATAAAGCAAGGCTGTGAACAAAACTCCAGAATCGGAATCAGAATCAGAATCAGAATCACTTTATTGTCAATGCCAGTAGAACAGGTTCACAGACTAGGAAATTGCTCTGATGTAAAGGTGCAGATATAACATAAAAGAATGGATAAAGTAAAAATGGAATAGCAATAAATAAAATGAGAATGAAGCAAATAAATCAAAATAAAATGAAAATAGTAGGTATAAATTTATGAACAAACAAAAAACAAAAACAGTATACACATGTGCAAACAGTAGCAGGTGCATAGTGTAGCTTTTTTATGCTAGAGTCGTTTAACTATTGTTCATAATTCTGATGTTTGAGGGGGAAAAGCTTATCTTGTAGCAAGAAGTTCTGGTCTAGATGGGCCTTAGGATCCTGCCTGAGGGGCGGGGGTTGAATAGGCTGTGTCCAGTGTGAGAAGGGTTGGCCGCAATCCGACCTGCATGGCCTAAAGTTCTGGAGGTGTACAGGTCCTGTAAAGGTCGAAGATTGCAGCAGAATGTGCTGCAGTCTGTGTGTGTCGCTGGTGGTGGCCCCAGTTTACCATATAGTGATGGAGGAGGTGAGGATGGACTTGGTGATGGCTGTGTAGGACTGGAGAGCTTATCATTTCTCTCCAAATGAAGGCAGGAACACAGATGACGACTTCCATCCACATTACCCAAGCATCTTTCTATGACTGGATTGAGAAATGGAGCATGCTGTCTCTGCCTGCAAGGAATATGGGTTCAATATAGAGTCATGAAGATTTTGCAGCTGTAAATGAATGTTTGCACATAATGTTAAAGTTTGCATCTGTACATCAACTTTTATCATCCTGCAAATGAAATCTGCCTGAAAATTGAAGCTTGTGAAAGTGTAGAAAAGAATCTGCATGGTTAGGGTTAAAATAGAAGTTCTTCTACAAACATTCGATTCCTAGAAGCAAAGGACAAAACTGCATGCGAGAGTCTGAAGCTAAGGTTCTGAATGTTATCCCCATCTTTAAATCTCTGTCTATTTGGATGGTGACAAATGAAACTGTCTAATCAGAGTGGATTCAGCTTCCTATCCTCCCACACTGCTGCAGACTCTTAAATGGCAGTAGAGTTTTGACATGTCTGACAGCTGTTTCATCTGACAGCGCACTCAAGTGGGTTATAATTCATGATTTTGTGGGAATTAAAGTTAACATTTAACACTACCATTCATAAACCATATCAGGATTTTTGTAACAAAAATTCCTCTCTAGGATAAGTAAGGTTGTCAAAAATCTTGGTGGAGCTCCACACCCCATTGCCCTCACAGCTTTGCCATGCAAATACAGCAATCGCATTACTCTATAGTCCTGTCTTCATCAACAGAGACACTTTCATTTTCTCTGGTAAAGATAACAGAGCAAACAAAAGCATTTCAGTTCTTAGGTGACATAAATATAAAGAAAAACCTGGATAAATAATACATTTATGTGATACATGACATGTTATGGAAGGTTCATTCATTCGTACTCTGTGTTCATTTCGTATATGTTTCTGTCTTGTGTTTTATTTACACAGTCTTTTTGTAAAATTTACTTTAGACAGTGAATTTCATTTGAACAGTTCACATAACCAGGTGCAGTGTGCTGGTGCTACTGACATCAACTCCACAGTGACTCCAAGAGGGGTCATTTCTGGACCCCTCGTTTATGTTTCGAGTCTTTCGCAGAGTGTAATTGCTACAGACAACTGCTCAATGTTACATGAGAAAGATCACCTGTTAGCCACTTTACTGTATGTGCTGGAAATTTTCAATGTTGGTTTCTTCCTCTTGAAAGATATTTTTATAAAGTATATCTGGGCTGTTACCCCTCACTGAGCCGACACCTTATTGTGGTGGAGGGGTTTGAGTGTTCCAGTGATCCTAGGAGCTCAGTTGTCTGGGGCTTAAGCCCCTGGTAGGGTCACCCAAGACAAACAGATCCTAGGTGAGGAGCCAGACAAAGCGCGGCTCAAATGACCCCTTATGAACAAGAAAAACAAGAGTTCTCATTTTCCCTTGCCCGGACATGGGTCACCGGGGCCCCCCCCTGGAGCGAGGCCTGGGGGTTGGGCTCGATGGCAAGCGCTTGGTGGCTGGGCCTGTACCCATGGGGCTTCATTGCTCACGCGAGCAATGACAGTAAGACTTGGAGGGGGCGTGATTGGGAGTTGGGAATCGGGTTTTGACTCTGATCTGAACCCGAGTGGTGTTTTATTTTTGGACTTCTGTGCTCGTCATGGATTGTCCATGACAAGCACCATCTTCAGACAAAAGGGTGTCCATATGTGCACGTGGCACCAGGAAAAACTAGGTCGCAGATCGATGATCGGAAGAGCTGTTGCCGTAAGGTCGTGGGTGCCTGTCGTGGCGGTAATCCATGAACACGCTGGTGAACACCAGCTGTTGGGGATGCTGTCAAGCTGAAGAAGAAGTCCTATAGGGCCTTGTTGGCCTGTGGGACTCCTGAGACAAAAGAAAGGTACCGGCAGGCCAAATGGCATGTGGCTTTGGTTGTGGCACGCGGCTTCGGTTGTGGTCGAGGCAAAAACTTGGTCGTGGGAGGAGTTCGGAGAGACCATGGAGAAGGACTTCTGGACTGCTTCAAAAAGGTTCTGGTCCACCATCCGGCGGCTCAGGAGGGGGAAGCGGAGCACCACCAACACTGTGTATGGTGG